>LR137234.1:10115-39758 GCA_900659605.1 Tisbe holothuriae | reverse complement strand
GTAGTAAGAAAAATTGGCTTATGTACTGTTTGGGACCAAACTCCAAACTGCTTATGTAGTAACTGGGATCTTTTCAAGAAAAATTTGGGACCAAACGAAAAAATTCACCTGGCAACCCTGATCAAATTAACAAATTTCATAAGCAAGCAAGTGTACGAAGAGAAAAGGTGACGTTACCGACAAGACCCAAACGAATCACCTCATTACGACGTAATTAGAGCAAATCCAGTCCCATTACAGTGTTAATCACGTAATTATCTGCAATCCGCCACCATGTTTTCCCGCTTCCTCCGACCGGCATTGAGGCAGGCAAGGTATGAAACTATGAATAATGATTAATGAAGGAGGTCATTATGTTTCAGATATAATCATTAATTATCTCTCCTTTCAGACCCTGCTTGTCCTCCTCCTCCTCGTCTGTTGTCCATCAGCCTCGGTTCGCTTCCAGCCTCGGCTCGGCCACCTTCACCGACCTTCCCGAGACGCACCAGATGCTGGCTGAGACGTGCAGGAACTTTGCAGAGTCTGAGCTGCAGCCCATCGCCAGGGAGATCGACCGCGAGAAGAGATACCCAAAGGAGCAGATCATTGCCATGGGAGGGCTGGGGCTCATGGGAATCAATGCGCCAGAGGCCATCGGCGGAACAGGATTGGACTATCTAGCCTATGTCATTGCCATGGAGGAGATCTCCAGAGGGTGTGCCTCAGCTGGGGTCATCATGACGGCACATAACTCGCTCTACCTCAGGTACATGCATTAGAATGATTAGATCATCAGAATTGGTGGTGATCAAAGATCTTCCTTGCTTCAGTTCTGTGGTCAATTATGGGAATGACGCCCAGAAGGAGAAGTTTGTGACTCCGTACATGTCGGGTGACCCCATTGGCTGCTTTGGACTCACCGAGCCTGGAAACGGCTCCGACGCTGGAGCGGCAAAGACCACCGCCAAACAGGACGGAGATAATTGGATTCTCAACGGAACAAAGGCTTGGATTACTAACGCTCATCAAGGTAGCCGCGACATTTTTTTATATTGTACCGTATATTTCAAAATTACTATTACTTTCTAGCCGGTGCTTCCATCATCTTTGCCACCACGGACCGGTCTCTCAAACACAAGGGCATCAGTGCGTTCATCGTCCCCATGGACACCCCCGGCGTGTCCCTTGGCAAGAACGAGGACAAGCTCGGCATCCGCGCCTCCTCCACCAGCAACATCATCATGGAGGACGCTGCCATCCCCAAGGAGAATCTGCTCGGCACACCCGGGATGGGCTTCAAGATCGCCATGGCAATCTTGGATGCGGGAAGACTGGGCGTGGCCGGGCAAGCTATGGGAATCGGGCAGAATGCATTTGACACGGCTCTCGATTATGCAACAAAAAGAGAGGTAGGTTTTCTCTAAAACTATAAAAGGTTACCTAATTTAACCCCTTTAATTATCTTTTAAAGTCGTTCGGAGTTGCCATTTCCAAGCATCAGATGATCCAGTCCAAACTTGCTGAGATGGCGATGCGCTTGGAGCAGTCTCGACTCATCATGTACAAGGCGGCGGCTCTCAAGGACGCTGGCAGGCCATTTACCAAGGAGGCGGCCATGGCTAAACTGTCGTGCTCCGAGACTGCCACGTTTGTTGCGCATCAGAGCATTCAGGTAAAGAATAGGATGCAACATTTTAAATCCGATGCTAATCATGTCTTAATTAGGTTCTGGGAGGCATGGGCTTCGTTGCCGACATGAACTGCGAGCGTAACTACAGGGACGCGAGAATCACCGAGATTTACGAGGGCACGAGCGAGATCCAGAAGTTGGTCATTGCGGGAAATCTGCTCAAGGAGCACGAGGGGAAGAATTAAGAAGGCTAATGCAACAATATAAATTAATATTTTATGCTAATTACTCTGTGACACATGTGAAAATACATTACTATTTATGACATGGAAAAATATCCTTAAAAAGACGAAATTAGCAAAGTTACGCACGAAAGGTTTAGTGAAAAATTCAAAACAAGAAAAAAAGGAAAAAAATATTGACGCATTTTCTCGCATTATTGCGGTTTTTTTCTGACCATCCTCAATTTCCTGAGCTGCTTGACCAAAGATCTTGCCTCGCTATGGCCTCCGAACGCACCCCGCTCCTGTCCCAAGTGCCAGCGGACTACAGCGCCACCTCCGTCCCCTTGCCCGACGTCGAACCCCTCGCCCTCAAGTGGAATCGCTTGAACGTTTTCGCCAAGAAGACCAAGACGCAGATCTTGCACGAGGTGGGCGGAGAGGCGAGGCCTGGGGAGGTGCTGGCGGTCATGGGGGCGAGCGGGGCGGGGAAGAGCACCATGCTCAATGCGCTGGCGGGAAAGTTGAGCAAGAAGGAGGTAAGGAAAATATTACAAATACTCTATTTATGCCGTCATCTGAAAATGTGCTATTTACAGTGCGCTATCCACGGCCTTATCTCGTACTCGGGTTCCAAGCTGACTGCGGACTCCGTGGCCTTCGTCTACCAAGACGATCTCTTCTCAGCCACCTTGACGGTGAAGGAGCAGATCGGATTTAACACGGCCCTGAAGGCTCCCAGGATGGGCCACACGGAGCGACAGGCGACTGTGGACGGTCTTCTCAAGGAAATGAGTCTGGAGAAGTGCAAAAACGGTCTTGTTAAGGTAAAAAGAAAAGCTCCTTTTTGTGGTAAATTATTAAATATGGTTAATTTCAGTTTTGTTCCGGTGGTGAAAAGAAACGGCTTTCGATTGCTTGTGCCATTTTGGGCCGGCCCTCCGTTGTCCTAGCCGATGAGCCCACGTCCGGCCTCGACTCTGCCAGCGCTTGCAGGACCATCCAGGCTTTGAGACGCACTGCACAGAGGGGAGCAACTGTCATTTGCACGATTCACCAGCCAAACAGGTAATGAATGTTACATAACTATATTATCCCCAAATATTATACATTGCATATGTTACTTTCAGTGACCTCTTCCGCCTGTTCGACTCTCTCCTGCTTCTTGCCGAGGGCGGTCGCGTCGCCTTCCACGGCCCCATCGGCGACTCCATCGCCTTCTTCGCCTCCTCCGGCCACCCAGTCCCGCACACATTCAACCCTCCCGATCACATGATTCGGACCCTGGCCGTGGAACCCAACAACGAGCAAGAGTCAAAGAACCGCATCAAGCATATTTGCGACGCATACCGCCTTTCAACGGACGACTCAGGCCCATCCACGGACTCGGTGGTCACGCCCCTCAGGCACGCCCTGTCCACGCGCTGGTCACGCCAGTTCCACTGCGTGTTCAGCCGCAGCTTCAAGGAGACCTACCGAAACCCAAATTCGCACATCATCCGATTCATGCACAAGTTGTTTGCTGCGCTCTTCTTCATATTTCTATACCGGCATATTGACTTTGAGAACCCGGATCAAGCAACGGTCATGGTATGTGATGAAAAAAATAATTAAGTCCTCGTATCACAGTGGTTTCTTTTCAGAACGTCCGTGGTCTCCTTGTCATGTACATCCTGGAGTGCTCCTTCAACCCACTGTACTCCATGCTGCGCGCCTTCCCGGAGGAACTCGAGCTCTATCGGCGAGAGATCTCGGAGGGAATGTACTCGCCATCGGCGCTCTTCTTTGGAAAGGTTCTGGCTCAGATACCCGCTCTGGCACTGGACACTCTTATTGTAAGCGGCCCTTAACTTGTACAGTGGGATAATTCATGGAACCCTGAAGTAAAGTATTTACTTCAGGCTTCCATGGATAATTATACCTGCTAATAATGTGAATTGTTTCAGGTATCGAGTCTGATCTACTGGCTGACGGAATTGCACACTTTGTCCCCGCTCCCCGGCTTCGCAGTCTTCCTCTCCGTCGGCCAGCTCGCAGCCCTCAATTCTGCCTCCTTTGGCATCATGTTCTCGCTCGTGTTCGAGGACGCGAAGAACATCAGCACGTCGATCGGGATCGCGACGAGCATCCTGGCTGCGTTCGGCGGCTTCTACCGCAGCATCCCGTCCCTGCCCGTCTACCTCTACTGGGTCAAGTTCCTCGACTGGTTCTGCTACGCGCACGAGGTGCTGTCGGTGCATACGTGGAGTCAGGTGGGCCATATTTCATGCAGTGGATCAGCTGGAAAGACAACAACGGTAAGTGAGTGCCTGAGTGGCTTAGTGTTGCAAAGATGGTTGAACTTAGCCAGCGCTTCTAGAACAATACTCGCAAGGGAGTTCTAACTAGTTCTAAGAGATGATAGATTTTAGTTAATATTTTTATGGCAGGAAAATATTACTTTTGGATTATACTTTTCGCATTAGTAGTAATATACGTCGTATTCCCACTCATAGGGTATGCCTTTATCTCACTTCAGTGTAAATTATCCATTGCGGTATTACATTATATTATAGTACCGCAATGGAATAGCACATCCCTTAAATGTTATTTAATAATGCATGGCCATTAGTGAAGCGAGACGATGCATGCATATAATCGGTACTACCGTAACATATTTCTCCGTTTGTGCTGCTCTCCTTTTGGCTCTGATGACTGACAGTTGTGGCAAGAAGAAATAACTAGAAAATGATTCTTTTGTCAGGTTTATAATAATCAAGAAGAAGCACTGCACTGGTCGTGAGTGCTTACTACTACACTACACGGTTCCATGCAAGCGTAGATATTTGTATATCTTATAATAATCTTCTTCTTTTCTGCCACATCCGGTGCAGTCAAAGAAGGAAAATTGGACACTTATAAATCAACCGTCAAAATGATCACTCAGCAGTTTTACCCCGCTCGGTTCCCAGTAAAGTACGTACGTTAGGACTTGGAAGCTAAACCTAGGGCAACAATGATGAATACGTTTTCCACAAGGAAAGTCCATATCACCAACTAGCTGTTAAGGCTGATGAAACTACTCATTGGTTGTAGTCGAATCTCTCAATAAAAGTATATTCTAAGACAGTCTACGCTTTATCAATTTTTATATTGGACCCTCCTTAGCTTGTCATTTTTTCTCGAGCCAATCTCTAAATGTATTTTTCAGGTCTGCTTCGACAGTGGCGCCGCCGTGATGCGCATGCTCGGCGTGAAGGAGCCCGATTCGTTCTGGCCAAACTACGGATTCTTCGCCATCAACACCGTCGTCTTAAACGTCATTGCATTCGCGCTGCTCAGGAGGCGGATTAGGAAATGAGGCTTTTATTCAGCTATGGAACGATGGATTCAAATTATGCTGTTTTATAACCAAAAATATTTAGTTGTTAATCATGGCTTTATTTTACACCAATAAAATGTTTTATTCGCTAGTTTTAAAATGATTTCGTAGACGTCTGAATCGAATGCATAATTTGCGAGCGACCCTTGGCGACAAAAAATGTTGGAGAGAGACCTGTTGGAAAAACAACGACGAAGTTTTGTCACTTTTTGGAGGAGGAGAATGAAATAACTTTGGAAGCAAGTTTAAAATGCATTTAGCGGAAACTGGTTTAAAATGTAAGATTACTTGACGGAAAGTTTGTTTGAAACGAGAATAATGCATTTAAAATGTTTTCGTCTTTTTGTTCAAGATTCGTATATTTTGGAGTCTACTTCCGATATATGCTTAGGTCGATGACTGCTTAAAGATCAAGATAATACATTTGCGTTTCCTCCTCTTCCTTCCCATTTGGCTGTCTTCTCCCCTTTCTTTAACCATCTTGATGGCTCTTCAGTAAAATACATCGCTTTGGAGGCCTTAGCATGACGTGTTCTAGCGGGTCCGACTTGAGAAGAAGAAGAGAAAATTGCACTTCCCACCGAAATAGCCTGCGTCGACTTGGCGTGCCCGCCTGGGAGGACAACCAAGCTTAGTCCACGTCAGTTTAAGGCTTCGGTTTGGTGGTATGCATGTAATATGGACATGACCAATCTCTTCTTAGTGATAAGGAAGTTATTGTGAACATGAATATTGTTTGCGAAATGTAAATAGCGAGTTCTCCTATAGTAGTTTTAGAGAGAAAGCCGGGAGGGCAAATTTGTAATGATGCTCCCTTTAATATTTAAGTTTGCCGGATTATCGGATTTAATCTTTCCCATCTCTCCCGCATTGCATATATACATATATTTTTTTACATTGCAAGTCTCATTCTTCCTCCTCCTCTCCGTGCCAATATTATGTTAAATAACAGGTGCTGCTGCTGTTGCTGGTTAGCAGGCTCAGCCAGGTGGAGACCGCCAAGCCGTCGTACATTGCAAGTTTTGTTTTATGACGACAATCGAGGAGGGTTCCTTGACTCGCAAATAGAGGCGCGGCGGCGGCGGCGAGAACCGCAGCATTCCGCGGCAGCTCAGCGTCGTCGCGCAGTGCGTGCGAGCGAGCGGATGGTCTGCGCAATTAAACTTTTTTACCATGCGCGTTGTCTACCGACGACCAACTAGTGCGAAAAAGTGTTCAGAGCGATGCATGAGCAGAGAATAAACTTACTTCTAACGCCATGGTGTAAATAATAGATGAGCATAACAGAACAGAAAGTGATACATAAAATGGATGAGAATCATAAGCGTCGTCGGCGCCGGAGAGGTTGTCGTATGGACATTGGCCAAGTCATCGAGTATTACTCCAGTCCAAACGAGCACGTCAAAGCAGCCAGCGACCAGCGGGTTGAGTTCCACTGGCAGGACGACCTCCGCGAGCAGGCTCTTGAGGAGGACCTGAGGGCGGCATCCGAGGGCGAGCTCGACGACCTCGACTACCACGCGTTCAGCTACTCAGACCTGGAGGTGGTCGACATGTCTGCGCTGGCGTCGGAGAAGAAGGCCGGGGAGAAGGTGGAGGAGTGGTACCAACGTTGTGACCAGAAATCGAGATTGACTGAGACCTCCACTGGCATTAAGATTGTCTCTGCGTTCTCCATCCCTCCTCCGTTAAAAGAGTTTTCGCAGAAGGATATTGAACTCGGGATTAACTTTGCAAAGTCCTTCCACCAGCTTCCTATGCGGCTGCCTGAGCTCTGTCAGAAGGCGCCTAGGGCTAACGGGGTCATTGAGATGGGGAAGAAGGCAAAGCCGCGGTTGGAGACGTGGTCGCTGGTTAAGTCCCCGGAGGAGGCCAAAGCTAAGGTGTCGGAGGCAAAGGCCAATGAGGCACCCAAGGCAAAGTCAAACGAACCATCCAAGGCAAAGTCAAGTGAGATGGTCAAGCCCAAGACGTGGGCCAAACTGCCCAATGTGTCGGTGCCACCCCCTGCTGTGACTAGAATATCAAAAGACCCCGCTGCTGCAAAGAGCTTTGAAAGGGTGACCACTAGGGCTGTGTCGAGAAGAGCTCAGAGTGAGGCCAGTTCCACTGATGACGATGCCAAGGATCTTAAAGTGTCCAAGGGCATTGAAGAGCTGGCCAGCGCTGGTGCAAGTAAGGCAAATAAAATGGTGCTGAAAAGTAAAGTTACTGAGGAAAAGACTGAATCCGTTCCTAAAAAGTGCACAAGAAGTTCTGCCAAAGCACTTCTTAGTCCAGTGATCCTAACCTCAGACTGCCTTGACAAGTGCTTGGACGTGACTGTGGCAGAGAGTAAGAAACCAGTTCGCCCTTCAAGAAAGTCGATCCACTCCACAGAGGAGGTTTTGCGTCGCCTGCGCAGCCAGTTGAACAAGAAGAAGGCTGAGCAGCTGGCCAAGGTTGAGATGCTCAAGGATGCAATGAAGGTGGATAAGGTGCAGTCGGATTATGTGTCTGATGATGACGTTGAAGAATGGATGAACAAGAGGAAACAAAAAGAGCAGCAGAAGGATGAAGAGAAACACCAGAAGGAGAAAGAGAAACAGCAAAAACAACAGCAACAGCCAATTATCAAGAGGAAGAAGCTTCCAATGAGGAAGGCTCGAGGGAAGAAGCAGCCCACGACGCCAGTATACGTTGAGTACTCCTCGTCATCTGAGGAAGACGAACCACTTGCAGCTTCTAGAACGGTGCGGCACAAGAGGGAAGAGAAGCTCAAGGGGCTGCAGAGGCTGCCAAAGCTCTGCGCTGACTACAGTAGCAGTGAAAGTGACGGCTGTGATTTTAAGCAAGTGGAGTCTTCGCAAGAGGCAGATCGGCTGAGCGAGGAAAGAGAAGATTGTGCTCCAACTCCGCCACCCCAGCCGGCAGCCATTGGGAAGAGGAGAAGGTCATCAGTGTTCAAGTCTCTCAGGAGTATCGTGAGGAAGAAGGCTGAGAGCTCCAAAGACTCTTCAGAAAAGAAGGAGCCCATCGATGGCTGGTTTGAGAGTTGTACCGATGAGCCAAAGGCTCCGTCTGGGAAAGAAGAGGGTGTCAAGACCAGAGCTGGTCGTGGCAGACCAAGGAAGAACAAGATTGTCTTCAACATACCAAAGATCTTGACGACTCTTACGGATTCAAAAAACACAAGTCCCATCATTGATTCATCCTCTGAGGATGAGAAACCGCTTCAAAAGCGAATGGAGGATAGTTCAGATGGATCCATTACAACTGACTCTGATAATGAGCCCATAACCAGGCCAGGAAGAGGGAGGCCTCGTAGAAATGTTACCAACGTCTTGAAAAATGAGCCCCCTCTACCGAAGCAATCTTTGTTACAGCCTAAGATCGTCATTGAGCGGCTGGACGCTGAAAAGAATGATGACCAGCCGATGAGGAAGCCAGCTCCAAAGTGTGTTCAAGAAAAGAGGATGATGCGAAAAGAAGGAGAAACTACGAGTGAAGCTGAAGTATTGTCTGAACGTAAAGCTTCTGTAGAATCTTCAGAAACTCAGCATCGCTCAACTAGTCCATCGGAAATGTCTCAAGTTAATGTATCCAGCAGTTCAGATGATAACTCTGATAGCACCAGCAGCGCCGGAGAAAGTTCAAGCCCAGCAAGTAGTTCAGATGAATCATCAGATTACGCCAGCTCAAAAGAAGATTACCCAGACAATATTGAAGTTCAAAAACTGACTTCACAGTTACCGTCTCAGTTGGAGGCAGCAGTGCTGTCCATTTTACCCAGCCAATCACCTGCTATTGATGTCACTGCCCCAGTATCGCCAGCACTGCCCAATGAGGAGGTTCAGGCAAAGCCACAACCTACCAAAGATATTGTTCAGCCTACTCAACCAGAACCAGTTATCGTTCCATTGTCGGACAAATCCATTGTACCAACTGATTATGTGGCAAACTTGTCAAACAGCGATGAAGAATCAGCTCAACCTTCAAGTAATTATCCTTCTATCGCAACTTGTGAAGGAACCGATATCAATAAAACTGATAAACAAGCTGGTATTGAAAATGCCATGTCTTCAAGTACCATCATTACTAACGCTAATATTGCTGATGAAACCACGCAAAAAATTGATGCAACCCTGAATGTAGAAGTGGCACCAAACCAAGAGTTACCCAATGACCAACCAAACTTTATCAAACCTGCCAAGCAGCCCATTGCCCTTCCACCCAAACGCAAATGGCATCAATGCTTTGAGGAAGAGCGAATGCGGAAGGAAGAAGACCCCGTCGTAGAACCCGAAGTGGAAGAGGCCGAAGATCAGCTGAGTATTATCGCGGACACGGCCTCAGAGACGGACTCCCTCATTGACACGGAGCGGGAGGAGGAGCTGAAGCGAAAGAGGAGGAAACTCCAGGAAGAGAACGACAAGCTGAAGGAGGAGAACGACCGCTTGGAGGAGCAGAGGCGCAAGCTGGAAGAGGAGAGTCTGCTCTGGCGGAAGCAGCAGGAGATGGAGCTGAGGATCTTGGAGGAGAGGCGGCTGCGAGAGCAGCAGAGGGAGGAGCTGGAGCAAAAGGAGCGTGAGCTGAGGCTGGAAGAGCTGAAGAGGAGGCAGCAGGAAGAGGAGGTTGAGCAACGGCGGAGGCAGAACCTAATGCTGGAGCAGCAGAAGAAGGAGATTGAGCTGTTCTGCCAGCAGGAGAAGGAGCGGCTGGAGAAGAAGATGCGGGAGGACTATGAGCGGAGGGTGAAGGAGGAGGAGACGCTGAGGCTGGAGAAGGAGCGATTGCAAAGGGAGAAGATTGAAATGGAACAAGAGCGGGCAAAAGCCTCTAAGAAGAGGGAGCTTGAAGCAAATGAAGTGGAAGTGGTTGAACAAGAGAAGAAGAAGAGAAGGACGGATTGGGTTCATCCAGAAGGTTTCCCTCAACTTGATGCCAAGGAGAAAGAGAGGCTCGAATTGCACGAGAAGATGTTGGAAGAGCAGAGGAAGAAGAAGGAGGAGCTGCTGGTGTACGAGCAGCGATGCAGAGAGCAACTGGTCCTCCGTCAACAGCAACGGCAAGGAAATGACATTCAGATGCAGATCTATGAGGCGCACAAGATGCTCGTGGCTGAGCAGACGAACCCACTTCGTGGGCCACTGTCACGCGATTCGAGGCCGTCCCCTCAGCCCTCCCCAAAGGAGACAACCCCGCCTCCGCCCACTCCGCCCATCCTCCCGGTGGATGCCGGGGTCATCTTCTGCAAGCCGTGTCACAAGGGCTTCTGGAGCACAGACCTCTACCAGGACCATGTTTACATATGCCACGGTCGCTACTTCTGCCAGCCCTGCAAGCGGGTCTTCCGCACGGCTGAGATGTATGATGAGCACTGGAGAGTGGACCACAAGGATTTGAAGCATTGCTCTTCACCGTCGGTCGTGTCGGCCATCACACCTCCTCCCACAAGGCCGAGGTCACGACCGGGGAGGCCGCCATCAGTGCAGTTGTTGAGTGTTAGACCAGTTAGTAGAGAGGCACGGCCAAAAAGTGTGGAGATTCCAAAGAGAACACTTTCTTCGCCCAAGAGTAGGCAAGAACCTTCAAACACCCATTCACTAAGGACAGGAAGACCGGAGAACTCTGTTAGTAAAGAGTCACGACCAAAAAGTGTGGACTTTGCAAATAAATTGCTTCCTTCGTCCAATAGTCGACCAGATATGTCGAGTACTCAGTCACTAAGGGCAGTAAGAACAGAGAAGATTGCTCTTGTTCCTATGGAGAGGCTGAAGGAACCCATGAGAAAAGCCGCCGAAAATGGAGAGCAGAAGAAGAAGCAAGCTCTTGATGCAACAAATGGGGAATCGCAAGAAGATAAGGAACCGAATAACACTGAACGTCAAACGTCCCGCTCAGTGCCAGTAACACAGCAACAAGGACAGTCCAATGATAACATTCGGCGCAAGGATGGCCAACAGGTGCAAGAGCCGGCAATCTCCCAGCCACAAACTCTTCCCCGGCCAAGCAAGACTTACCAGCATCTTCCAGTGCAGCAAGCGCAATTAGGTACTGTGCAGCATCGACAAGTGCAGCCATTAAATCAAAATGTAAAGGTAAGCCAGCTGTATAGGCTTCCACAACAACAGCAACAACTTAACCCACAACAACAAGTTCAATCGGTTCAATTCCAATCTGCAGCAGCCTATTCAGGGATCCCTCTGTCACAGCCACAGCGTCAAGCGGCTTTGCATCACCATCACATGCACCAAAAGAGGCTTCATGAGATTGAGGTACAACGTCAAAGATATTACCAACAACAGGCTGAACTATATGCTCAACAACAACAGCAGCAGCAGCAGCCGCAACAACAACAGCAGCAGCCCCAGCAGCAGCAGCAACAACAACACCAACAACAACCACCACTCATTCAACATCATCATGAATCGCATCGGCAGATGCAACAACAGCAACAGCAACCGCAACCGCAACAACAACAAGCGCAACAGCAACAACCGCAACAACAACAACCGCATCTCCAGCAATGGCAGGTACATCAGCAGCAGCAACTACAACAGTTCTCTATCCATCCATCCCCTCAACATCCACATACCCATCAATCAAATGAGCAGCGGCTAGCTCCAAGACCTCCTCCAAAAATGCAGCCACGCCCTCCTTCTACCCCTGTACCACCCCCACCTCCATACAACAGTCATGCCCCTCAGGCTCCACCTCCCAGGCTGACCCCAGGGGTTGGTGCGCGGAGTGCCTTTGCTCCTCCCACAAATGGTCGGCAATGGAGCAATAAAGGAGGTGTCAGCAGCAGCAGCAGCAACCTCAGTGCAATGATCCCAGTGGTCCCACCACAGACAGGCTTTGCCTACACCACAAGGGTGCTTCCCTAGGAAGAACATTAGTCTTCGAAAACTACAATCAAAGAGTCTTCAAAATGTATTAAAGTATTAATTATTATGATAGCGTTGAAATATAAAGACAAGCTTGCCAAGCAAGCATAGGAGAATATTGTGCTGTTGTTTATAATATTCTTTCTATGGATATAAGCGTGCATCGATGCTATACGCGTGTTGCTTTGCTTGAATAACTTTTAATTTGAACTTTGATTTTTCCAACATTATTACCATCCGCCATTTTGCCGCCATATTTTTTTGCTTTGTAACACTTCGTCACAAAGAGGACCAGTGAAAAAAGGGGAAAAGAAAACAACTGCTTTGTACACTTCAAGGTATATAGAGTTAATGAATGGTACACTTGTAAATTGACAAAATCAGCATTCATGTAATTAACACTGATCAATGAGAACTTATATAGTCGCACTAATCCTTAGTTTCATATGCATTCGATGCATGCCCCTCTTAATTTTGCTTCATTTAACTTTTTTCCAAGTTAGGAAAGTAGCAATTAAGTTAGGCCTGGATCTAGTATTGTTGCGGCGCTCTGTAGCTTCCATATAAACGGTGTTAAAATCAAAAATTCACTTTCTACATGTAGATATGAGTCTCTGCTACTCCTTGAAGCTTTAAAACTAAGGGAAATAATTTTCTATAGGGCTAGGATGCCCCGCAAGGCTAGGGCACCAGCTACTTAAATGCAATGCCATCAAGCAAGTTACCTGTAATTATTGTACAAATCATGGTACCCCGCAGGGTTAGGTGCCCCGCAGGGCTAGGGCACCAATTACACAATGTTAGGTTGGGTCAGGCATATTAGCACTAAAATCATCTATGATATTTGCTTCTACAGAGCTAGTTGGCCCACAGGGACTAGGTGCCCCGCAGGGCTAGGGCCATCAATTATATCTCATTTTGTAGGCCAAGGCTACCCATAAGTCGGAAAACATTTAAAAATACTTATTTTAGCAAAATTAACAAAATCCAGAGTCCCGGAACAACACTAGACTCGCTCCGCAAGTTATATCGTTTTGTGATTTCTATAGTCGATTATTAATAAATATGGTTAATTATATATATGGTGTAAAAAGATACTAAGCACATTTAGAACACAGCAAAATATGCGGATACGTATACGAGAACAAGTGTATATGGCAGATGAAAAGATTGATAATAGCTTGATAGCAACAGTAAAAGTGTTATCTGATCGTCGGATGTATATTATTTTTCAATTAAATTATAAAACGGTCTGTCATTTATTCTACGTCGTTCCTCTCTCTCCCCGCTTCACTCTTCGTCAACCTTCTTCTTTTTCCACCTCTGCTTGACGAGGAGCTGCTTCATGTAGACGCGGACGTCCTGGTACTGCACGCTGAAGCGCTTCGTGTTGTCCGTGTACAGACCGTCCTGGATGTAATCAGGGATGGCAGGGGTTAGAGTCGGACCACGAGCCTGGAAAGGGACAATGAATGTAAATGCAGCATGGACGACGTCAAATGTCAAGAGTACCTTAAATGGGATGAGATTGTCATCCGGCTGAATGGCCGCCCTGTACAGGTTGAAGGACGCGGCCTTGAGCTGGTCGAGCGCCTTCTGCTGCGCCATGATGACCCTGTCCAACTGCGCGGTCTCGTGCCTGCTCCGCTCATTGCAGAACCGGTTCCAGTCCTTGTGCAGCAGCGCGCGCTCCTCCATGACGCTCGCCTCGACCGCCACGGAGCGCGCGCGCATCTCCTTGGACTGCCTCAGCTCCACCGACACCTCGTTCTCCTCGATGGGCACCGGGATGCGGTCGCGCTTGTTCATCTTCTTGAGCGCCTTGTGGAGGCGGCGGAGACGGCGCTCGTCCTTGGCGCGCTCCTGCATCGGGTCGTTGCGGCGCTTCTTGACGCCCACGGGCATGGCGTAGGCGGCGGAGGGCGTGAGGAGTGGGAGGGCAGGCCGCAGGAAGGAGGAGCCGGCGTTGGACGAGAGGATGCCCGTGGTCGCAGAGCGGAAGAGGAGCGAGGACAGGGTGGCCATGACGAGATCGGATCACGAAGCACTGGCGACAATGATGTCCGACACTCGCTCAGTGCTCTCAGCAGCTCACTGATCTGAGCGTGGTTGTTTACTTTTTCTTCTGGAAGAGGTTGCGTTTTTGCAAGAGAAAGTTCCGAGCTAATGCCGATAAAATTCCAGAGAAATGGTACTAACAAGTCAAATTCATATAACGTGATAAATACTTTATCAAAATTAGGGGTAAAAGTCTCGTATAGAGAGTAAAGGGAAAAAGCTCTAAAGGCCTAAAGGTATTTGAGAATTAATTATTAGTAACATTAATTTGATTAAATTCTATATTTCCACGCCTAAATATTCAATAATAATATCAGCATACACTTGGCAAGATAAACATATATCTAGATCTAGCCTATTCCATTAATATTAACACCTAGCAACGGTAGATATATTTTGTCCGGATCGGATAACGAGAGGCGTAACAATGAAAATATTTAAATAAACATATGATGTCGAAACCGAAAAAGTGATGGCCGAATTTCCTACTCAATGATACGTTACATTTGTTCGACTCTTCTCCTTTGAACGGCCCAAAAGGCCAAGAACGTTTACGCTTGATTTGTGTCCTTATTAAAACCCAGTTTCGGCCTACTTGTTGTCTCGATCCTGGGCCCAGATGTTAGGTCTCCTCTCACGGATTTATGTCTTTGGTCAAGCCCCATATCGCATGTATTCTCTTATAATTCTCCTCACTTGTAACCTTTTGTGGGAAATAAACACTAAATTTATGGAGACTTCCGCCGTTGTAAATTATGCGCCCGTTTTCATGTTTCTGATGACAGAAAAGTGAGGTAGGAACAGTTACATAAAATGCGTTATTTCCGCCTTTCAGAGAAGAAGTTTGCACACAGCATTATCCCCATTTGAATTTAATGGGCATATTTCACGTTTTGAGTAGAAAATACTTACCGAGCTTCTTGCTCTCAGGATAACAAGACAAGTAGCTCGTCAAACCTTCTCTGACGAATGTAGCCGTTAAAATCCTTGGCCTAAAATGCAAGTGTAGGAATTCGGTCGCCTTGTGCACCTGAGACTGATTATGTCCTGCCAACGTAGGCATAAGAAATGTGGCAGTGATGCAAGTGAACAATAATATAAGACTCAATAAAATAGTTGAAATTCCTTTGTACTCGTTCATTCCACTGCACTGTCACATTTTTCCTCCTACGTCATTTTTCAAAGTCCAGGAATGTCTTATTCGAGAAAGCCGAACTGACCTCGTGTCTCGTGAGTATAGTTGAAGAAAATATTTTTTTCAAAGTAGAAGCATCTTTCTAGCACATTTAAAACTGAAGTATTACTCATGACTATTTTATGTGGAATTTACGCTGAAAGGTCAGCGGGGAATATTTTGAGCAGGCCAGACGCCGCCAGTGGCCAAATAATCCCCATTTACTTCAATCTGGCGCCAACTTTATGTATTCCACATAAAAACGACTCATTTATCCGAATGCGGCACTATCAATGCTTTTATCACTTGTAAAAATATAGAATCGTTTTGTTTTCAGCCTTGAGCGATCACGTTGGAATGTGAAAGAACTTTTGCTCGGCCGAATTCAAGGTGATTGCTTTTTGTGCATTGTATGCTGCTGCTATTTATCTTTTTCAGAGATATATTTACGCCTCGGTCCAATCGCTGCTGCGTTTCTTTCTTTTCAATATGTAAATACTGGAAGGCAGAGAAGGCCGTTCTTCAAATGAAAAAATGCACACCTCTATTTGCTTAAAACTTCGAGAAAGCAGAGCGTATCTGCAAGAAAGGCTTGAACGACACTAAACCGCAAATCGACTTACAAAAAACCGCGAAGCCAGCCTCGTCCAGCTCTTCAAAATGGGTCGACATTTTAGGCGTCTAAAAATCAAATAAAGCCTCAATCTGTAAAGAATTTATTCCGTAACCTGATCCGATTTCTTAACAACTAGTAGTAGTGTTCGCTATAATGGAGAATACAGTAAAGTACTTCAGAATTTTTCAGTAATAATGTATTCCCCATCAAAGAGTGATCATCCTGATCCTGCACTCACAACTGACAAGAATCAATCAGGATTTCCGCTCGCACACAAAAAATGAATGTGGAATGTTAGACATTTAAATGTAGCAGCATCTGCCAAATTCATGATCTTTGATCGCCATCATCATTACTCACACGAGGAGATTTTCTCGTTCCGGAAGTTCTCGCTTCGTTTTTAGCAGCCGCCATTTTTAAGAACGATTCCTTCTTCGGTGTTCTTGGCCTTCGATGTTGAAAACTCTCCTCCTGCTCTACGTTTGTTTGGCCCACTGCCATGAAGTACATATATGATGAAGAAAGAAGGAAGGAAGGAAGGTAGTGCTAGAAGAACAAATAATTCTGGACTAAACTGGAATGTGTTTTCAAACTATGTAAATGAAGATGTACTTCAAAAGTTTAGTTTTAAAGAATGAACATTTTAGTCGTATTTAAACCTTTACATCCTCATTAGAACTAAGGTATGTTTATGCCAACTACCGATTTAGTGTCCATTTGACCGTGCCTTAATACCCTTAGAATTTCAATTAGCCCCGTTTTGTACTTTCCATGCACGTGTCCCCATATTTACATTCTTGTGACAACCCCATTTCCTCGTCTGAAGGTACAAAGTGTCCGATTTTCGGATCTCCCCAACAGATGTCTCAAGATGTGTGTTCCCCTTGATGCACTCGGCGTTTATAGTTTTCACATGCACAGAGAAAGAACAACACTGGGCCATGGGATTAGACGGTTAGTTTTTTTTTGCTCTGTGGCGTTGAAGTCTCAACAAAGTGCGTGTTTCCCTCCCGGAGGAGTCATTAGATGAGCAATAACCTTGCCTTTGTGTTTGCGCTCAAAATGTGTTCCCTTGATCTATAAACACATTTAAAATCGGGGGGAAAAGTAAAGTAGGTTGCACAGGAGGGGGATTTTAAGCCAGGTGGAGATTAGTTCTGTAATTAAGGAATAACATTTTAAGGTAGTTAAGCCAAATTAGCCGCCTTCAAATGAATGAGATCCATAATATGCCGATTGACCGTGGCATTGAGACTAAAGGCGAAGAATTAATGGGTAGTAGGCCCAAATGGCCAATGCCACAGACATACAGGATAAAATGTTGTAGTATGCCTAATACTGTTGAACGGCAAGTAAACCCCATCACAAAGTCAGCTCAGAGTCAACAGTTCCTTGTAATTAAGTGTCTCCTTATCATAATTATGGCCGAAATCAGCATTAATTGGGTCTAATTATGCCTAATAACGGGGATCTCCTTAAGGCAGGACACTATTCCCTCCTGGCAGGCTTCCAGATCGCAGTAGCAGCACCTCGACTTCAAGATTATTCTCTTCGTCTCTTCATTTGTATTGCTGTTGTTGATCGAGTACGATGAGAGAAAATAAGCAGAAACGGCAACCCTGTTCCTCTAGAACAATAGCCTGAGCTCTCGTCATGTTTCAATAAGTACTCGTTTTACAACTGAGTACTTTTGCACACAGTGGCGTCAAGAAAGCAGAAGCAGAAGATGATCTCGTTGAGAGATGAATTTTCAACTTCGGACAATATTAAATTGTTTATCGTCCGGCTGTTTTTGAATGAGGCGCCAGATAGAGTTGGAAAATAAATGCAAAACAGAGTCATCAAGAAGGCAAGAAATGGCGAAATTCCAGAAGAAGAAGCAGGAATTTATTTTCCCCCTGAATGAAGATCTCTTCTCTGGGGAGAAGAAGGAAATGAATGAGCGAAAGAATCGTGAATGGATCTATTTTCAAAGAAATTCTCTCTTCCTAGAAAGAGATCATTCACAATTTCACATTCATGTCTGGCAGCGTCATTGATTATTATGATGATGATGTCTTTGGCCTCGTTGCAGCAGCAGGAGGTTCATCGTCATTGCGGAAATGTGTGAAAAAATATTGGAATGAAACTTTAACAGCATCGTGTCATATGGGGTTATCGGCTTTGACTTTCTTATGCGATGCCCATATTTGGCCATTTAGAATAAGAAGAAGGTAATACGATTTTTATGCCCCACTCTTTGCCTTAGATAAAATAACATATGATTTTTGGCTACAACTTGAGGTTGTGGCTTAAGTTGAATATGCAATAGATAACAACTTTTCCCGTGCATTAATTTATCATCTTCCTTCTCTTCCCTCCCCTTGAGACCACAATTATTAGACGTAAGCCGAGCCCCGTTTGCGTCACAAGCGGGGGGTCTCCTCCTCCTTCCTATTTCCTGCGCGGACACCGTCGTCAAAAAGACACTTGCAGACATCGTTGCAAAAGCAGATCGGTGGCTTCTTCTTTATGAGGCGGAGCTGAGTGCTCGACGTCTCCCGGTGGCTTTCACCTGAAATATTAAACGCCCAGATTCAGAATACACATCAAGGCCTGGGATACAAGTTGCCACCCCATAAGGAGTCCGTTTGCTTTCATTAAAAACAAATGATCAAATATGATCAGACTTGTCCTGTAGAATAGTATACTTGTTGTATTATCTTAGACTCTTTTCCTCTCCGGTTCTGCTGTTTCGTCCTTGAACTCAACGAAGCCTGAAACAAAAAGATGAGAAGCAATGAGGCAACGATGCAAAAATATATATCGACCGCCTTGAACCTGACCATGGGCATGTTAAGACTGTACATATGTCGGTGTTTTAGGCCCCATGATGGAATCAAAATATGCAAGGAAACCCTGAGATTTCAATGGTCATATAAAGTACCTGTGTGGCCGGACACGTGGGGAAAACGGGCCGATATTGTTAGCCATTCATTTAGGACGTGATTGTCCCCCATTATATGACCACTCTTCAAGAGTTTAAATGCGTCGTTATTGGGCTTTATAAAAGGTCTAAAGTACAAATTTCGGCAATGATTGGACAAGCTATGCACTTTATCATCATTTGACGATAATGGACTTGTTTTAAAGTACAAATTTGGGCTATAATTTGGCAAGTTATGCACTTTTTCATCATTTAATGATCATGGGCTTCTTGTCAATTGGCCAAAAAGCAATGATGTCTGGACGGATATCGTCATAAAAACTAGACTAATGATTGTCTGTGCAATAAATTTTCCGAAAATGCACATGATGATAAAGAGACCGCGAGCGAAATGGGACAGTTTTATCCGGCTGAATTTTGCACATTCCTCTCCTGATGGTAAACGCAGAGAAAGCAGCATCTTTTGATCCTTGAGACGTGTAGAGAGAGATCTCTGGCCGATGCCGTCCCTCAATTCTCCGTCTGGCCATTCCGAGTAGCTGTCTTCTCTATTGTTGTTGTTGTCGCTTCTCTATCTTCAAATGGCCAGCTTGATGTTTGAAAAGTTTGTTTCCCGCCGAGCTCGATTCTCAATAACGGGCACGTCGTCTCTCTTCACTTTGATTGAAAGTCGAACAAGGACAGAGATAGAGAGGCAGAGTGAGTGAGTAGGACGCGCGGACGAAGGCCACGCAAAAGGTAACCTGGAGAGGAACCTGATTACAGCATTGAATATTCCGTTCATTCCCCCAGCAATGTTTTATATTGTTGTAGTTTTCCAAGTCATATTTGACTATTCTGATTCAGGAAAAATATTTAAGCTAACTTTACTCGTACTCTTCTTTTAACAGTTGATATATTTTCACTTCTTTTCATAGCGAGTAATCGAATTACTGTATGGTTTAAAATATTCCATATGCCAGTATGCTGTACTGGAATAATTTTCCTTAAATACTAATGCGGCACCGTACCATTATACATATGTATATGTATATAATAATTTAGGCTGAAACTTGATATTGTTTTGTATGATAGAAAACTTTGTTTCAGCTTTGAAACCCATCTTTATAAATGAATTTTAACAGGCATCATTGCATTCATAGTACCAAAATTGTATACGAACCTGATATTTTGAGGCATAAACGTACTAAAGTTTAAACCCAGTTTAGGAAAACTATCTTAATTAATGTATTTTAACATGCATCATAACATTCATAGTAACAAAACCAGTAATAAGAACCGATATTGTTGACATACGCCCATGTAGGAACCCCATTTTAATTAATGAATATTAACAGGCTCCATTTAATACATACGAGTACATAGTACCATTACTGTTTCCATGAGAGCTAGTCCTATTGTACTTTTGCTGTACTTTAGTTGCTACACAGCAAGAGGTGACAATACCCGAAACGTGCATTCCCGCCCCACGGATATGAGACATTTGCCAGCCAGCCAAGCAAGACAGCTCTGGTGAAACACAATACATCTGAGGTATTTAGGGCGGGTTTAAGTAAACATAATTGAAAAACTCCAACTCCCTTTTTAAATAGTCTCTTGCAAAGAACATCAGTCCTTGCAGCCGCTTTATACATTCGCAAAAAATCCTTGCCAAAATTGCCCTGAGCACTTTTTCTCCAGCTTATAAAGCAGAAGAACAAAAAGATGGCAACTGAAAACGTCAGGTTTTACTTTCTTATGGGAGGGCAGCGATGACTGTTTAAGGAATGTGCCCTACCGTTGGAGAATGCAAAGATGTTCGAGGGGGGAGCACCCAGGAATGTGAAAGTGGCAAGGCACAGTAGTCCAATGTAAAATTAATCCTGTGTGTTTGCATCCTGTGACCCGCTATCATCCAGTGAAGGAAAACGATGTTCGTGTGTTTTAGAGAGCGACGGCGACGAAGAAGAAGAAGTGGCCAAAATGAATTGAAAACGAACTTTCTTTTTTGACGACGATGCTTCTTCTTCTCTTTCAACTACTACAACAGTCTCATTTTCCTCCCTGATCGAGTTGGAGCTTTTTAACGTGAAGAAAAGGCTGCTCAATCTTTGTCTCCTCCGTCAGGACAACGAACGCTTCGTGTGCGATTGTGTGATGCAAATTGGGAGGAGAACAGAAAGTGCATTAGTTAACGTTACCCTCATCTAATTGAGGAAAGTCGTGCTCAGATAGAGAGGAATTCCTCGTCCTCGTTCAGGTGCCCCACTGTATTAAAGCTGATTGAAGAAACTTGTTTAACTTACTCCTTGAAGGATGTTCTTCCCAGTTGTTAACGGCAGGTGCTTTCACGCGCCCATGACTTTTGCCGTTTCCAGGTGAGCTAGGCTGGCCGAGATGATTCAGACGTTTTAGCGAGGACGACGAGTTTTGTCCGACGTACGTGCGGCTGCTGCTGCTACACCTAGATCGATGCGTGCATTCCGCGGACGGAGAAAAGAGCTTTCCCCAAGAACGTTGAAGAAGAGGAAGCATCATTACCGCGTTCCGATCCTCAGTGACAAGTGCAACTGCTAAAGTGTTAGAAGATCCCAATTCGTCCCCTCGTGCCTTCGATGGAATGGTGCTGTTGTCCGGATCTGGTGGGCTCAGCTGCTGTCCTCTGGTGCACGCCGCGGCGACTGGCGGCGGTGGCAGCGGCGGCAGGGTCATGAACACCATCTTCGAGGAGAGCACCGGCAACGCCAACAACGTCAACACGGCTGTGCATCAGCCGCAGCATCAGCAACAACAACAGCAACAGCAGCAACAGCAGGAGAAGGAGAATCAGGAGAACACGCCCAACGCCAACAGTCTGCTACATCACGTGTCGGGAACACATAGTCTCAGCAACGGGGAGATTGGAAATATAGTGGAGAATAATAATCAGAAGACCTCAGGGAAGGCTACAAAGAATAAGACGCTTGGTGGTGTTGCCAAACAGCACAGGTATGAGATGACTTAATGCGCTGTACAAAGGACAATGTGAAATATTCTCCTTTTCCAGAGCCATGTCTCTCAACTTAACCGTCCCGAAGGACTCGCCCAACTCCAAGGAGCGCGGCGCCAAGGCTCCCCGGAGAGCCAAGAGCCCCGCCATGCGCCCACACACCCGCGCCAAGTCCAAGTCCCCCAACCCCAGCTTCTGCTCCGTCCTCAGCCGAGTCAAGGACTGGGAGCTGGGCGCGTTCACGCCCAAGACTGCCCTCGCAGACAACGTTGATGTGATGAACCGGAGCAATGTGCCGTTCTCGGACTGCTCCGACCGGGGGGAGAACAGCAACCGGGACTCGTGTTCGGAGCCCTGGCAGCCGTCCCCGGAGGGCAGCCCGGTGCCAGAGGGCGGCAAGGGTGTGGAACAGGGTGGGGCAGCGGCGTCCACGGCAGTGTCGTCCAACACCACAGGATTGCTCAAGAGTGCCCTCAGCTCAAATATAAGTAAGATCATATTTTGGAAAACCCCATAAAATTGAGCTGCTTTCACTCTAGCCGGCCAAGTAAGACGTCGTCCGACATCCTTCTTTGCCCCTTTTTTCCGGATGCATATCCTGCTGATAGGATCTTGTTGCTACAGGAATAGAAAGGAGAAAATCTTTTTAGCAGAACGAGGTTTTTCTCGTCACGCTGTCTCTGTTATGTTAGCAGAGCAGTTTTGCTTAAAGACTATACTGCAGAAAATTACTCGAACGCCAGCCGGTTTATGTTCTTCTCCTAGAAAGACTGACGCTCAATCAAAGAAGTTTTAGGGGGTATTTAAAAACGTCTTTGCTGCCAGACTTTTGTATGGCGCAAAATTAGGCATAAAAAGGGGACGGCGAGAAACTGCATGCAGGACACATTTTTAAGGGTGTTTTCAGCAATAATTGAAAACAGATTTTTAGTACATTTTGACCGAATCTACGTAGATATCACAAGATACTTCCAGTTATAATGCAAGATTTGTTATGTCTTATCGGCACTTCTTTTTTGCCTCGGCCTTTTACTCGTATGATG
The DNA here is from genome assembly GCA_900659605.1 of Tisbe holothuriae. NCBI lineage: Eukaryota > Metazoa > Arthropoda > Copepoda > Harpacticoida > Tisbidae > Tisbe > Tisbe holothuriae. The sequence continues at coordinate 16,910 of LR137234.1, read as the reverse complement.
GTAAATAATATTTTTCTGTGTTTATGACGTTTATAATGCACTAACAAGCCCCCGATTTCAGGCGATATGGACATACGAATCGCGAACAAATACCGGTTGGGACGTAAGATTGGCGGCGGGTCCTTTGGGGACATCTACCTGGCCATCAACATCCACACCGGCGAGGAGGTCGCCATCAAGCTGGAGCAGACCAAGACCAAACATCCGCAGCTCCACATTGAGTGCAAGTTCTACAAGGTCATGAAAGGGGGAGGTGAGGAGTTCAGAGGCTTATATAAGGCGATTACAAACACAGTTTAATGTTCCAGTTGGTATCCCTGATGTGAAGTACTACGGCACAGAGGGCGAGTACAGTGTAATGGTCATGGAGCTGCTCGGGCCAAGTTTGGAAGATCTGTTCAACTTCTGTCACAGAAAGTTTTCACTCAAGACGGTGCTTTTGCTGGCAGATCAACTGGTATGTACATGACTGCTTTTTATTATATGCTCTTGTGTAAGTATTTTAACCCATTTTAGCTGAGTCGCATCGAGTTCATCCACACCAAAAACTTCATCCACCGCGACATCAAACCCGACAACTTCCTGATGGGCCTCGGCAAGAAGGGAAACCTCGTCTACGCCATTGACTTTGGCCTGGCAAAGAAGTTCCGCGACAACCGCACCCACCAGCACATCCCGTACCGGGAGAACAAGAACCTGACGGGCACCGCGCGCTACGCGTCCATCAACACACATCTGGGCATTGAGCAGTCCCGACGGGACGACATGGAAGCGATCGGCTATATCTTCATGTACTTCCTGCAAGGTGAGTTGCCGCGAGGGCTGTCTGGCCTTGTTATGAGATGAGGTGTGAAGGAAGATTAACCTGGGGTGTGGGAGGAGGAAGTTAAAAATACATCAGAAGATGAAAACGTAAACAAGGCGTCAAAGGACGAGGAGCTTGTTTATAGCTCGAGTGAGGAATTTATATGCCTGTAAGTAATGTCTGACTTCTTTCCTTTGCAGGAATGCTTCCCTGGCAGGGGCTGAAGGCTAAAACAAAGGCTCAAAAGTATGAGAAGATCAGCGAGAAGAAGCTGTCGACACCAGTGGAAGAGTTGTGTAACGGACAACCCTGTAAGATTATAATAATTCATTCCATTACATGCTACTATTGCAATTGCTTTATTTTAGCTGAATTCGGCACTTATCTGAACTACTGTCGGTCCCTCCGCTTCGAGGAGAAGCCCGACTACTCGTACCTGAGACAGCTCATCAGGAATCTCTTCCACAGGCAGGGATTTTCTTACGACTACGTGTTCGACTGGAATTCACTCAAAGAGGTAATTACGAACTTTCTTATTCCCAATTACAGCTCCTGATCAATAAAATCCCCTTAGAATCAAGGTCAGCTGAAGGACGACGACGTTCGTGAGCGACGCCATACCGGTGCCGCAGCCGGCGCTCCTACCGGCCCAGGGGGTGTGAAACTCCTTCACGGCGGCGCCCACCATCTCTCCAAAAGCCCCCACAAGGGTGTGAGCAAGCTGGCCACCAGTCAGCAGCAGCCCATGCAGCAGGACGATCAACCGTCATCACCACAAGGTTGGATCAAAATCATTTTGAGTCTCTATTTCTCTGTGTCACGAACTTCTTCCCTTAGCCATTCCCAGTGCTCATCCGCGAGGTCGCCAGGTGGAGCGCAGTCCCAGTGGAGCGAACAGACCGGTTTCAAAACCGGGGCTACTAATGAGCTCACCACAAGGGGGCTTCCAGATGGATCAACAGTGAGTTTGCTGAATTAAAACTGTTTCTTCACTTTAACACGTATCATTCTCCTTCATTGCTAGATGTTTCTTTGTTCTCTTTCTGTCAAGTGTGTTATATGTTAGTCGCCGTACAATTAATATAATACTCTGTAGGCCGCTTTTTGTTACCACAGCCTTGTCTCCATCATTGTTTTCTTCTTCTTCTCTCCACAGCCTTAATGTTGGAAGTCCCTCTGCTCACTTGCCAGGGCCGACCATTATCCTCACGTAGGTTCAGAAGTCCAAACAGCACACACCTTAATTGCATGAAAGACACCAATATTTGCATTAAAGTTACTAACAAACGTTAAACTGATCGTACTTCAGCTATGGTTTGAAACAATAACCAATTATTCTTGTCTTTTGTAATCCCGGTTAGGTGCATATATACTATTGAGAGTATCGTTTGATGGCTGACACATGTTCTTCCCCATTTTCAGAGGTTGCAGCCCTGGCACAAGTGCCATCGACCACCCTCACTTCCCACCACCACCTGGGTCACCCACTCAGCGGCAGCAGCATGATAGCGATGCCCACCCTCTGCAGGTCACCGTCAGCCCGCCCTCAGGCGGTGTCCCCGCCACGCCCTCTGTGGGCGGGGCGCCCCCTCCCATTGTGATCAGTGCCAGCAGCAGTCAAGTCGGGGCAGCCCCCCAGATGCCCTCGCCCATGGGCGGGTCCTTCGCTGAGGCGACATTCGTGGACAAGGGCATTGGGTTGTCTGAGTGACGGTGAAAAAAGCGCGGGAGATTTGATTTAAGTGTGGGTGAGGTTGTTCCCGCGCTTGAGTGAATGGTTGTGGAAGAATCTTAAAGTGCCGTCCGTTAAAGTTTGTTTTTGACTAGTCATGATGTGTTTAAACCCCAAAAATGGCTGTGGTACAGGAGTGAAATTATGCTACGTTCAGTGAATAAATAATCAATTTAATTAGTGTCGGCAACTAAAACCAGTGAAAAGAGAAATGGAATAACAATAAAAAGTCAAGTCAGCTTCAAAATATTGTCAATACATTTAGGTTCATATTCGCTCAGTGTTGTTATCAAAAAAGTTTTTGAATGTAAAACCACAAACTCATACATTTTAAGTGAATAATTGAAACAGACAATCATGAACAAAAGTGCCTAAAACTGTGCCAAAGTGAACTCATATTGGAGAGCCAAAGATCATATTCTAAATTGAAGAGTTAATCTTTTTAATGCATACGTAATTGATTAGAGAACAACAACACATTGTATATGTATATAAATCCTCATGTTATCTACTGAAAGCTTATTCTATCACCGAGCAATAAAATAAACCGAGACTAAATGGACGTTTTCCCCCTGCGTACTGATTGATTCCATTTTGAAATCTACGCCAGCAGCTCGTCAGGCTGACCGTCTAATTTACCTTTTGTCCTGAGCAGACTAAAACCCCAATAATAAAATTATGGTATTTTCCAGGACAGGAAGAATGGGGTGGTCACTCGATGCAAAACAAAAGACTTGTTTGAGAAGCAGTTATGGTACTGATGACAAAAATATGCGTATCAAGTAGTAGTTAAATGTGTAAAAGTTAACCTATAATTTAGTAGTATTATAATTAAATTTTACCATTTTCACCGCAGGGAGTCTATTTGACAATAATAAAACTGGGGGATTGAGAACAATACGGCGATTTAAACGCGACAACAAGTTCGTTTTCCCCCCAAACCAGTCCAACAAAATGAGTCAAATGCGGCACTTGATCTTTTTATTATTCACCCTGGCAACCGCCGCGAATGGGCAGCAGCAACAACATGGCCCGCCGCTCCTCTTTGTCCGCTACAACGCCAATGACAAGTTCTACAACGACATGTCCTCCAAGGCCGATCACATGCGGAACTTTTGGAACATGTACGGCACTGCAAAGGACCGGCAGGAGCTGTCCTCGCCCACTGCTCACGGTGCCTACAGCAGAGATAGTCCAAAGGGGTTCTGGAAGGACGCCGCGGACACGTCCGTGATTAGGACCGTCGATGCAGCGACGGTGGAAGAGAGGAGGAATAGTTCGAAGGGGGTTGAGATTATGAGGTTGTCGGATACACCGAGGTGAGTAGTTATTATCGCGGGTGATGGGAGTTCATTCCGTCAATTTTTATTATGTTTGAAAATGAATTTCCACCCTTGTTTTGGAATCAATCTGTAGTCTGCTTTTTTTCATACAGAATATCCCACGGCCCTAGACGACGTCGTCGTTCCAGCCCCGAAGCCCTCGAGAGCATTCGTGAGCTTCTCCAGGTTCCTCTCTTCTGCTGGAAGGTGCTCATCAACTGCAAGCGGTTCAAGAACCACGTCTGCTGCCCAGTGATGCCGGCATTCATGAGGCCGAAGAAGAGCGTCGTCGTGAAGCGGAAGGAGGACCAGCAGGGAAGCAATGTTGCGATAAAGGCGGGAAACATGACGGAAGAAGAAAAGTAAGAAAGGTTTAATATTTCCCTTTAAGTGTGAGGCTATAATTCTCTATTTCTCAGATTGCGGCTCTCTCGAGGCATGATGCTCGATCCTCTCTTCAACATTCCCGTGGAAACGGAGCCGAAACCCCATTGGAAGGATCGCATTATTCAATCAAGATCGGACACGAACCAAGTCACTCTTCCCCTCCCAGCCAACCCCCAACCGCTCAACAGCTGCGCCAACGTGGACTGCTACTGGAAGCCGACCACCCACCCCTGCTGCCGCGTGGACCGGTTTGCTCCCATCGGCCACTACGTTCAGACGTCGCTCTACGAGAACTGGGTGTCGGCGCTCTTTCAGCTATTTGGGAACAACCCGTGGTACTACCTGGCGGCCAAGAAGGTGCTCATGATCTCACTCGGATGGGTGGCCTTCATGATGTGGGGCATGCTTGGCAAGCAGTTGGGATTTATCAAGGGATTTGAAAAGGGTAAGAACGGCTAATAAATATACGTGCAATGATTACTTAATGCAGTTCATTACAGAGGAAGCTGGTGAAGAGCGAAAGGACCTCTGGGACCTCACCGAGCGCGTCATCATCGCCGCTGGCGACGGCGGCTCCTCCTGGATGAGCAAGCTTAAGAGCCTGGACACTGGCGACGTGGACAAGTTCCTCTGCTGCTTCGTGGGCGACAGTGAAGATGACGTCACAAGAGACGAGGATGAGGAGAGTAATGAGATTGGGTCTGCGAGGCAGCGGAAGCAAGTCCAGTGCTATCCGAAGAACGGCTCGAAGCGCAAGTTTGCGTCCACGTTTCACTGCGTGTCGGATCTTGTCTATGACGTCACACTGAACAAGAAAAAGGATTGACCGTTGGTTAGATAATGGTGATATTATTACGATCTCATACCCCAATAATCCTATCGGGGACACATCTCATAAAATTAAATAAGTACAAATTCTTCTGGCTTCTATCCACTTTTCTTCCTGTTTCGTTCTCTCTTTCTTCAACATACGCTCATAATCATCATGGAAATAAAAAGCATTAAAACATAACTGGAATGCATTTCGCCCGTCATCAATTGGTCCTTAGCTGATAGTCTCCGTTCTGCGTGATATACCGGACCCAGGGCAGCGCCTGATACCCAGACTTTTCAATAATCTTGAGGTAGCGCACCTGGATGCCGGACGTGGTGAAGTAGGGGATCTCGAACTTGACCTGGATGGGAGGCTTGCCCTCGTTCAGATCGCCCTCGACGGACGGCAGACTGAGGTGGGCGCGCATCAGATACTCCTTGCCGCCGGGGAATGACTTGATGTTCCAGACGATGGCCCCGAGCTCCGGCGCGTACTTGCAGTGCCCGATGGTGGTCTTGAACTTTGGCGCGCTCGCGTCGCTCGGCACCGGGATGATGATCTCCACGTTGTTGGCGGTGGACCTGCGCTTGAACTGCGACTTTGCTTTGACCATGTACTCGACCCTGGAGTGCGCGTGGCGCTCGATCACAGACTCGATCCAAATGAGGGGCTTCACGTGCGTGTTCAGGCGGTACGACATGAGCTCGAACTCGCCGTCGGGCGGGATAAACGAGATGGTGCGGTCGTTGTCAAAGCGGGACAGACGCACGCACTGGTGGAACTTGACGTCCTCCAGCTCCACGGACTTGGACTTGCCCCGACCGGTCGATTCGAACAGCACCTTGTCGTTGAGCCCGAGTCTGAGCTCTGGCATGCCGGACAGGTACACGCGCATTTTGATGCATCCCACGATCTCGGAGCGGAGCACGTTGCCTGAGGCGCCGGCGAGCAGGTCCACGGACTCAATCACGTCCAGGAACACCTCGTTCTTCCGGTGCCGGATGCCCTCCGGACGCCACGACACCGCATTTGTGACCGCAGGAGGCGGCTTCACGGCGCCGCCACCTTCCAACTTGTTGCCCTCCTGCGTGATGTACTCCAACAGGATCTGGCCGTCCGTGGTCTGCGGGTATCCAAAGTCCACGAGCTCATCCAGCAGCTCGTACACGATGACAAAGTTGTCCCTGATGCTCTCCTCCTCCACGTCCTTGAAGTAGTCCTCGAAGACTGCGCAGATCTTGTGCAGCAGCGCGAACACCATGACGATGTTCGAGTTCCTCTTGGTCGTGGCCACCACGTACAGGTTGTTGTGCTTGATGTAAGCGAATGTGGCCTCCTGGGTGTGGAGCAGCGGCGTCAGGTTTCCCTCGTCCTCTCGCTCCAGCACCAGCCCGATGAACTTGTCCATGACGTTGGAGTCCATGTCGCCGCGGTAGTTCCTGCTGATGAGCACCTTGCCCTTCATATCCAGGATGAAGATGCCGGACAGCACCATGGTGACGAAGAAGAAGAAGAAGAAGAAGAAGAAGAATCTGACGTGACTAACAACTTGTTCCCTTTTTCTTTCACTCCTCTGGCAGCTGCTGCTGCTGAGTTCTTCTTCCCAGCTCCTCAGCCTCTCTTCGCTCCCCGGCAAGCCAGCAAGGCGGTGGCCTGAAAACATGGACGTATTATACTCAACTGGATGAGCAGGAGGCGTGAGTGAGTGCGCCTGCTTAGCCTAGCAGCTGACTGA
>LR137234.1:0-10015 GCA_900659605.1 Tisbe holothuriae | reverse complement strand
CCCAACCACGTCCACACGGACCCGTTCCTCACGAAGCTCTTCATCTTCCTCCTCACCCTCGGCCTCGCCTGGCTCTCCTGCGAGGTCGGCCTCGGCGTGGCCCCGTCCGACGCCCTCTTTGGCGCGCCCGTGCACCGAAGCGTGACGCGGATCGCGTGGTCGCAGGGAAAGGATGAGGACATGGTGGCGGCGAATACAAAGACGTTGGAGGTGCGGTTCTTCACGAGGCAAGGGAAGCCGGTGGAGGAGGTCAACAAGGAATTGGAGGGGTTTCAGGTGAGGGAAAAGGATTATTAAGGCTAATTTTATTATTACACATGAACTATCGTCCCAGAGCAAATCTTACATGCATTTCCCGCTGCCCTTTTGTAAGTGCTTTTACGGGTAGTGCAAGTGCATTTCTCGGAGATTGATGTTTTAAAGAGGAGTTATGTATGATCCATTTTGCATTAATATTTCATGTTCTAGGTCCATGTCTACCTGACCACCTATCACAAAACCGTCCACTCATTTGTCTCCGGCGTGACCTCAGCCTCGGAGCGACGTCAATCAACAACCAATGACAGTCAAGAACAAACTCCCTCAGCAGCCAATGACAGTCAAGAACAGACACCCTCAGCAGCCAATGAAGATGGCTCTGAAGAGATTTCCCCCGACGCTAACGCCTTGCATCTGGTGTTTGCCGCGAAGCAGGCCGGAAACTATGTGATCAATCTCACTCATAACGGGGCGAACGTGAGAGGATTTCCAATCCAGGTATATTAAGTCACATTACGTTTATGATGATGCTATCTTTAAACACATCTTGAATCAGGATTTTCATTATGCATAAGTGGCTAATTTATATAATTCGTGTTTTAGGCTAACATCCTCCCCGGGCCTGTCAGTCCAACTCACACCCTTCTCAAGGGCGTCCGCAGCAGCACACTCGTCCTCACCGCTGGGGAGGTTAAAGAGGTGCAAGTTGAGCCCAGGGACAAGTTCGGGAACTTGTTGGAGAAGGAAAAACTGCCAGGTAGGAATTAAATACTAACATTCACATAAAGCTGGGCAATTAATAGGTGTTTCATTTTAGTCATTAGTCCGGGTTTCTCCATCCGGCAAGTCCAGAAACTCGGCGACCATACCGCCCCCGTTCAGGATCTCAACTTTGTGGTCTACCACCCACCTGGCCAAGCCTGCCTGTCCGCCACAGTGGGCTTCCCCAGAAACCAACCCGGCTGGTACAAGGCTGTGGTCACGTACGAGGACCAGCCGATCGGGTGTAGCCCAGAGCAGCAGCAAGGGCAGCAGAGCTCCCCCGAAGAGCTCACGTTCATCGTGTTGACCATGGCGGAGAGGGTGACCGTGGATCGGTACCTCAGCAATCCGGGAAGGTGCGCAAAAATCCGTTGGAAAAAGTCGTTATTTTGTTTGATTTCGCATTCTTATCAGGTGTTAACAACGTTTTTTGTAGGTGTCTACCCGCTCTGGAAGCCAGTGTAGTCTCCGAGAACGGCACCAACCTGACCAAGCCCAAGACTGTCTGGGTGACGCTCACGCCCAAGCAGCTGACCGTCAAGGAGTATTTCCTCATCATCATCCCCAAGAAGGTCCAGTCGTTCAGGATGATTCCAGCAACGTCACTCAAACTGGAAAGGTAATTACGCGATTATTAGAATCATTAAATGCAGTATTATACAGGCCTTTATTAAACGTGAAATTCGAGACTGTCGCATTTATAAGTTGCCTTCCCTTTTATGCAGAGAAATGGTACTAACAAGCTAGAAACGAAGATCAATAGCATCCCTGAAGTCTTATGGGGGCAGCCATCTTGGAGAATTTACTTTATTGCAACGGGTTAACAGGAGCTCAGCTTGCTTCTTCTTCCTCCTCTGCCCTTTTGGCATGAAGTAAATTCTCCAAGATGGCTGCCCCCACAATCCTTCAGAAAACACTCAGGCTAAACAGGCAGGCAGGACGGGACATCTTCGTTTCTAGCTTGTTAGTACCATTTCTCTGCTTTTATGGCATTTTTTGGTTGCATTGCATTGCTTAATTTTTCCCACTGTCGATGTCATAAACCTCGCGCTGAGTTCAAAATGAGTACCAAAGTTACCAAACTCTGGACTGAGTTCAGGCATCTGTAGAAGAAAGACAAGGACGTCCAAGGACCTTGGAGGAAAGAAGAAATATTCATCAAACATCCTTGACGAGGACCAACAACTTCAAGGAAGAAAATCCGACGACACCAACCTGGAATGGACTAGCAAGAGTTCCTCCGCGTCCAAGCTCAACCGTATCTCCAACCGCCATTATGCCGCGTCCGGCCCCGCCCCTCAGCCTCACCCAGCTCTGCATCAACGAGATCGCGACCCTCATCACGCCCAACGATGGGAACCTTAGAAGACTCGCGCTCCACAAGGACGACATTCCCGCCCAACTTGGGCCACCGATCCTGAAGGAGCTCATTCGTCGCCGAGTCCTGGACTACGACCACGTCGACCTTCTACTAAACAGCACCTTCCGGGAACTGGACATATCATCGCCCTACCTTGACCTGCACATGACTCAGCATCTGATTGTCAGGTCACGTCAAAAGTGCCCCAGCATCCAGTACCTCAACCTGTACTCTGTAGCGTGGGCTCCCGTCAACATTGCCAAATTCCACCTGCTGACGAGTCTGTTTTTGGATCACGCCACAGACCTTCTTCTATCGGAGCTTGGAGCCAATGCTCCCCATCTGCTGGTGTTGAAGTTGGGCAATAGCAAGATAACGGATGCTGGGCTCAACTCGCTCGTGACAAAGACGGACCTGAGTGGGAAGCCAGATGACCGGTACGGCAGGTGCATCCAGTTGAAGTGCATCGACATTGAAGGAGCTGCCAACGTCACCATCGAAGGGGGAAAAGTCCTCGCAAACAATTTGCCCTACATGGAGTTTCTCGAGTACGACCTGGCTGCTCAAGTGGCTGCTGCTGCGTCGTCAACCAGCAGGGTCTACAAATGGCGCAAGCTCATGTTGATGGATAATTTCCGCGCCCCCGCCCCAATTCCTCTCCAAGTCCTGGACCTGCCTGCCATCCTAGATGTGTGCCCTGATGTCGAGGAGTTCCTCTTTGCAACTCAGTTTCCGTTGCCACCAAATTACCTTCTGCCGCTCCAGGGCAAGAAGATGACCTATCTGAGCTTTAGCCATGACTCCCTCGCGGCCGAGGCCATTGGATTGACACTCTCGGTGCCATCACTGTCGCCCGTTCTGAGGGAGAGTGGACGCGGACTCCAGACGCTCAAGATAGAAGGCTTAAATATCGACCTCAGCCTCATTATTGCCAGCTGCCCCAACTTGCGGGAGCTCCATCTAGAGCGCGTGCTGTTCCCAACTGTCCGCACCGCCGCACTCTCCAACCACGTCCTGCCACAGCTGACGAACTTGTGCCTGATCCTGTACGGAAACCTGGAGCCGAACGCAGAGGTCGACCCAATGCCCACCAACCAGGAGATGATCCGTTTGTTGGCCAGCCCACTTCTGAAGGAAATTCTCATCATGCACGGTGGGGCGGACGACCACTTCATCTGCATTGGCCACCACGGATTCCGGCACCTGGAGCGGCTCACTGTTGTCTGTGGCACCGATGACTTCACCATGAGGTCCTTGGAAATGCTTCTGTACTCGAGGGAAAACCCTCTGCGTGAGGTCAGCTTTGCCTGCAAGGCCATCAAGAGGGAGGATGCGAAGAAAGCTGCGAAGACGTTGACGGAGCTGGGATTGGCCAAGAGTGTGCTCGTGAGGTGTTGCGGGGAAACAATCTTGCCTGGCCACGGCCCCCTGTTATGATTCCGTGAAACGGAAATTAAATATGCAAAAGGAAAAACTCTACTTACATTGTCAGAATACATAATAGAAAGGCCAGAGGAATGCAAACATTTTGTACTAGCAGAATTGCAACATTAAAATAATCAGTGGCCTCATTTTCCTCAGTTATGGCACCCGAGACAAGCATCCCGTGATCCAGATCAGCGACGGGTTCCAGAGCGTTCAGCTGATGTTGTCCGAGGGCAACGTGCTGGCGGCGTGTTTCCACCTGTTGCTGCTCGCCAAGATTGGAGGGTCGGAGTCATTTGAGGACAAGAAGACGTTCTTTCATTCAGAGGTAACGTTTAATGATATCATATTATCTGGCTGGCTTTGTAATGTGTCCGTTTTGTGTTTCAGCTGGTCAAGCACCACGCCCAAAAGGGTCACAAACACACATCCCGCATCTACGTCAACGTCCAGCGCGACCAGCTCGTGACGACGTCGTACAAGGCGACCAGGTGGTTCACAGAGGCGGACTGGGCGAAGCTGTTCCACGTGAGCTTCCAGAATGAGCAGGGCGCGGATTATGGCGGTCTGAGCAGAGAGTGGTTTGAAGTGTTGACGCGGCAGCTGTTCCACCCGGATTTCGGGCTCTTTGTGTCTTTGGAGGACGGGGGAAGGGCAGTCTATCCGAATCCTACACCGCCAAACGTAAGAAAGACCTAAATTTGGATTAGTGTTAGAGTGAGTGCATGTTTATTTTTCATTCCAGGGCACCAAGATGAAGCTGTTCAAATTCGCCGGACGCCTCGCTGGCAAATGCCTCTACGAGACCGCCCACGGCTCCAACTACCGTCTGCACCTCCCAGCCCAACTGGCTCGCTCATTCCTCGCCCAGCTGGTCGGCCTCCGCGTCCACTACCGCCACTTTGCCGACGACGCACCCGAGCTCTACAAGGCGAAGATTAAGTACGTCGAGGACAACGAGGTCGACGACCTTGACCTCACCTTCACGGACGACGTCTACTCCTCCGATGGCAAGTTCCTCCGTACGGCTGAGCTGATGCCACAGGGCGCTGACCTCGCCGTGACTGAGCGGAACAAGGTGTCCTACTTGGACCTGTTGGCTCAGCACCGGTTGTCGCATCAGATCAAGGAGCAGACGGATCTCTTCCTGGCGGGGTTGCATCAGTTTGTGCCGGACTCCATGCTGAGCATGTTTGACGAGTCAGAGTTGGAGTTGCTGCTGTGCGGGGTGAGGACGTACAAGCTGGAGGAGCTGAAGCGGCACCATAGCAAGTAAGATTATATTATTATATCTTACACGAATCCACTGCACTGTGCTTTTTGTATAATAACTACTGACCTTAAATCCATACATATGCATAATTAAGTTATCTTTTTCAGAGCCTTCGGCATCTCCTCCCAGACGATGCGGTTCTTCTGGTCCACCCTGGAGTCCTTCTCCTCTGAGCAAATGGCTCGACTCCTCCAGTTCACCACGGGCAGCTCCCAACTCCCTCCGGGCGGCTTCCAAGAGCTCAACCCTCTCTTCACCATCGCCATGAACTACGGCAGCTCGCTGCCACTGGCGCACACGTGCTTCAACCGGTTGTGTCTGCCTGAGCACAGGACGTTTGAGGACTTTGAGAAGGCGATGCTGACGGCCATTAATGAGGGGAATGAGGGGTTCGGGCTGGTGTGATTAAAGGCATTAAGTGATGATATTATGGAGTTATTAGGGCTCAAAGGACTGCTTAAAATCAGATTGTGATATTTAAAAGTGTCTGTATGTTCTAGTCTAAAGTTATTCAGTGCCTTCTTGGAGGCAATACAAGACTTAATTACAGGTTCAAGGTCCACACAAACTTGTCAAAACAGAAAAAAAACAAAATGCAATATGAACAAAACACAGTATGAAATATAGAAATACACCCAAAGTGCTAACGACAATTGTCAGCTCCAATGCAAAACTAATCAAATTATACTCCTGCATATTTCTAGACTACTGCACACATATCAACATGCTCAATGACACGTCCATGATGAACGGGGGCGGTGGGAGCGGGGGCATGTCCAGGAGCAGTAGCGCCACCTCCTCCCAGCTGGCGAGTCCCGGCCCGACCACGCTCTACTTCAACCGCTTCAGCTCCCCGTCCAGGAAGGTGCTCATTGCGCTGTTTGAGAAGAGGGCCGAGTTTGAGAGGCACGAGTTGAACCTCATGGAGGGGGAGCAATTTCAGGTAATATTATTGATTAATCATTATAAATTTATAAATCGTCATTATTAGTACCTGTTAAATATCGTGTAATCAGTCTATTTAGATGCATTCGGTGCAATTTTGACAATGTTAATGTTATGCTGATAGTCCTCTTTTCCTAACCTTTCTTCCAGGATTGGTACCTCAAAATGAACCCCCGTGCTGAGGTCCCCGTACTCAAGAAGGGTGACCGGGTCGTGGTCGAATCCTCCGACATCCTAGAGTTTGTTGATAAAAGCTATGGACGCCCTTATCTGCTATTCCCCCATGAAAATGAAAAAGGTAACATAATTGGATACTAACAGTTCATTTGAATGTAACTGTTTAATTTAGGCAACCATGGATGAATATTATGCATGGAGGTCAGTGTCTTAGATCAAGTTCAATAATTAATGCACATTGTTTTGAGCACTTTTAATATTTAGTGGTATTTTTGGACACTTACTTGTCTTGCATCATTTCAATGCAACATAAATTCCTAGAACTTCTCACTTCCAGTCCGCTCGTACCTGCGCAAGATTGACGCCATTCCCATGTTCCCCATCACGTACGGCGTCGCGTGCTTCCACGCGGCCGGCGTCACCGACAAACTCCGCTGGCCGTACACCACATACGACCTGCCCGCGTGGAGAAACGTCATCAGGAAGCGGCCGGAGAACATGAGACAGCAGGCGGCGAGGCATGCACAGGTAATATAGCTCTAAACACTGCTATTGTAAAATATTCTAAACTTTCTCATTTCCTTTCAGGCTCTCCCTGATGTCGGCCGCGTCCTCGAGCGTAAGGCCGGCGAGGCTGATGAAGTCCTCCGCCTGTTTGACGACCGTGAGCGTTGTATTGCACTACTGGAGATCGTTGAGGCTGTTTTAGACGACGTCGAAGAGGAGCTTGCAAGTGAGTTCAAACAGTTATGAGCGATTCGGGAGCACTACCACCTCAATTTAGCAGCTTACTACCTAGTTAAAGCTCTGATTTTGAGATCAATATTTGTCCCTAGGTGAAACCCGATCCGGCCCCTGGCTCTGCGGCCCCATCTTCTCCGCGGCGGACATTGCGCTGACGTGTCTCCTCATGCGGTTGTATCAGCTCGGCCTGGACGAGTCGCTCTGGAAGGGTGGGCAGCGGCCGAATGTGGCCGTGTATCAGGAGCTGGCATTCAGGCGACCCAGTGTTGAGAAGGCGACAGAGTGGAGGCAGCATCAGGGGGAGGAGGTTAAAGTGGCAAGGTAAACTAAAACTCTAAACCTCTTTTAATTGCTTTAGTTCAAAAAATTACTTCCATCAATGACCGTGTTCCTCTTTACAGATACGTCCCTCCATCCAAGCCAGCTGCAGCGTCCACAAACGGCTCCACCAATGGCAGCCCTGAATCAGCTCTAGTCAACGGCCACAGCACTGGCGGCGCGACTCCGCCCTCCACGCCTACCGCGGATGAGGACGACATTGGCAGTCTGGAGGCGGCCAAGGTGGGACTGGGAGCGATCCTCGTATTGGGAGGAATCTACGCGGCCAAGAAACTTATACTCAGGAAATAATTTGTCAAAAAGTATACTTTTTGTTCTTCCATACGACAATAAGGAGAGACAAAATGTCCCGGTATTGAGTTTACAATGAATAAAATGAATGGCATTTACCGTCAGAATAGAACAAACAACAGGCATTTATTATTTAGAGACATTTTTCTTCCTGTACCATTGACATCTGCAGCACCCATTCCAGACTCGTTTCATTCCATTATTCCACTTTGTACGCATACTTCGACATCCTTTTGCCATTTTAAGACCAATAGTGATGAAGAAGAGTGTGATGGCAACCCTACATTCCCATGCCAGAATGATTGGCGCGGTTACAAGTCCGGCCCCGAGGAAGATGTATGGGACGATAAAGTGGCTGTTGCTAATTCGGGTTTGGACGACCATCTTTTGAGGAAGTGTATTTTAAGTTTTTCATTACTAATTCGCATAAAAATTACGTACCTTGCCCCATATACGTGTTGGAGCATTAGATTCATTTTTCATCCTAACTTGTCGCAGTTTGTCTTTGTGCTAAGGTACATTGATAATACAATAGGTTGAATAAGTTGTTCCAAGCAAGTTAGTGCATAAAATTTATAAGCACTTACCGGAGAACGGTATTTAGCGTACATCGCATTGGAGACCCCGTAATCTCGAAGCCATAGAGCCCTGTTGAGTACACACAAACTTTCTTAAACACTCGAAATACTTTTTTCACTCCATGCTGGTAACAAGTTAGTTTATTCACTGCTGAATATTTTTTACTCTCAGAGCACAGTGCTCTTTTACTGTAGCATGGATAAGAAAAAATGTCAAAGAAAACTTTTGATAGAGGAGTTCCTCAGAGCCTCTCAGATGATCACTCGAGGAGATTTTTTTTACGCATTATAGAATAGAAATCATAAATCATAGATCATTGTCCTTTTTAGGTCATTTAATTATATATTTAAATAATATTTTTATAATGGGGACAAAATATTGGTAAATTTGGAAAGTAAAAAAATCATTGAAGATATTATTTTTTTTGTTTACTCACGCTTTTCTAATTTCTTCAATGTAAGGAAATAATTTTACAACCACTTCACCCAAACAAATCCATTCATTCCGTTCCTTTGAAAGCTTTATTACTCTTTCCCCTAGATAAAAGATTAACTAAATAGATATCCTGAGTTACAAATATACCGGCGAGAAAAGTTCAATACGATATTGGGAGTAAAACTGTAAATTGGACCTTTTTGGATGACAGTGCTAGATTGTTAATTAACCCTACGAGGTATTTCATGCAATATAAGTCATACAGGTAGTAAAGCGAATGCAAGTGCAATTAATGCTGTAACTGTTGGCCCCTTTTGGAAAAGAAAGTTAGTGCCCTTAATTATAGAAACTTGGATATACTAACTTTGAGACATAATATTTAGTGTTTAAAATAATAACTTACCGAATTTGCTAAAAAGCTGGTACGGCACATTTACTGCAGCGGCTCTCCTTGAATTGTTCAAAAATATTCCTAACGTGCTGTTCAAATGGGAAATTAGAGAGGAGGAAATAAAATACCGTTCTATCCAACTAGTCCAATAAAGACCAGTGTACCCGGACCCGTAATTATATAATCACAGACCAAAAATTATGCCCCAAAAAATATTCTGAAAAATAGGGGGTCAGCCGGGTGCTTGTAGAGGGTGGATGGGGTTCTTTAGGTGCTTGCTGGTCAAATCTGCCCAGCTTTAGAGGTACTTGTAAATTTGTCAAAAAATATTATATAAAGTAAAAAAATCGGCTTGGGCTGATTAGAGTGGGAGGGGGCATTTGGGTGGTGTGAAGGGATGCCCCAACTCCCTCCCTTGTTCATGTACGTATGTATGCTATGGTCGTACCTAATTTTAAAGAAAGTGTCTTCCTCTCTTTGAGCTTGTCCCTTCTTCCAGATGTTATAGTATGTCTTGTGTTGCTCTTCTCTGGCTGACTGAAATTAAAGCAGAGGAGAGTTTTGAAAGGAAGCATCTGCCATTTTCCATTGGCTTATGGGAAATTTAAGCTGATCACTGCGGGCCAGAAGCATGGTGAGTTTTTCAAATCTAGAGTTGCGATCCCAAAGTGTTTCTCATTTGGGCCCAACAGAGGGGCCCTGTGGGTGTTCAAAACAGGTGAGAAAACCATATGTTGACAAACATCCGAGAGAGATATTGAGAGTTACTTTATGTAGTGCATATGATATTACCATGAATCTATCAAGAGTTGCTGGTTTTCGTTTACCCAATGATGCCCTGGTTCCATTTGTGTGCCCTATATTATTTATGAATAATTTAATTAGTATGTTTAACATGTTAGTTTATGCCGCATATAACCGAAAGTTCACTTAAATCTTGGATTTACTACTCACAAGCATATTCAGGCCATAGAAATCCAATGGTGAAATCTGAGTCCAGTAGTTCCTGCCAAGTCTCAGGCTGCCATTCTTCATA
>LR137233.1:0-20327 GCA_900659605.1 Tisbe holothuriae | reverse complement strand
CAAAACATTTACGTCACACTAGAGACGCAAAACGTCTTGTTTCATGAGGGATTTGATAACTTATGCTAATAAAAAGGACAAAAGGATATTCTTTAGAGCAAATAATAATTTACTCTGAGATCAACGTGCAATGTATTTAATGTTCAGGTGTAGGA
Source organism: Tisbe holothuriae (assembly GCA_900659605.1). NCBI lineage: Eukaryota > Metazoa > Arthropoda > Copepoda > Harpacticoida > Tisbidae > Tisbe > Tisbe holothuriae. The sequence continues at coordinate 20,172 of LR137233.1, read as the reverse complement.
AAGATAAAGGTATTGACGTCAGTCGATGTTTGTTCCTCCGTCTGTTGACTATAAAATATGTGAGGTCATCATAACACAACATATGTATTAAAAGAAGCCTTTTCAATGTAGCGAATGTTGTTCATCCCGCCCGGGCTGGTGTTTATTTAAAGTGCACTTGTTATGAAGGGATTTCCCCCTCTTGTCAAACAAGTTGACTTTACCCGTTTATCCTCAATTTGACGCAATCCAGTTGCTTTATTGTTTAACGTTAAATTATGCCTTGACACGCCCCAACCAACCTTATCCATATTTTCTAGCGGGGGAATTTTCCTTTTTTGCGGAAAACCCCAATAGCTGCTTTCTTTTTCATCCTTAGCAGCCTTAGAGGCAACATGGCGCGCGGCCTTAATACTGCTTTCTTCAAAGGATCCCGCGTACGACCGCCGAGCGGTCCTAGTATTAGTATACAACATACTCTTTTCGGCATGGGGGATATTCCGGTGAGTCATCTGGGTTCAAGAATCCATGGACTTGCTATCTTCGTCCGACTCCTCTTGAATGAATTAATCTCTGACAGGAAATCAACTTGTTTGGTGATCAAATAGGAAGGTGATAAGAGGAATTTGGAAACTCGTTTGAGATTCATGAAGATTTGAAGATGTTTTCATTCATGTTTGAGGTTAGGATGAAAATGAACAGGTTTGCATGTTAGGAGGACACAGCTGGCCGGTATTAGATAAATCTTCACATCCTACGGATTCCAAGAAAGTGCGAAACAAAAGTTAATCTAACTTAAAGGTGTAAAAGTTGGGCAAGATATATGATCTTTTAAATGCTTCGTTTTCCATTTTGAAGCGTGTAGTTACCAGGAAATATTTCTGGTTAAGCGGAAAGTATATATGGCATAACAACAATAACTTTTCATTTCTCTCGATCTCTCTAGCTCTCATTTGCTACATTTCGACGAAACATGCTCGGTCGCATCCGAGCAGAAATTTCTTCTTCTCACACGGGGCAATATTTCCTAGAGTTCATTTCCAGGAATTCGCTTCCCCGCAGCAGTAGCGCAAACGATTATGACTCATTCCAAGAACCCGCAGGCTGCGCAGGCCAAAGTGACGTCACGAAAGTCGAGAATATTCTAGAGTCACGTGACGGACCCAACCCGACCATGGCGACCGGCTGAGCTGCCTGGGAATCCCCACCTTGAGCGCGCGCGTTGTTGCAACCAGGTCGCGACTTGGTGCGCAAATGGCGCGACGGACGTTAGCGATTATGCGGACCGCTCCCTCCTCCGTGTTATGATGATACGAAGGCCTCCTCCGAACGAAGGCTCCGAATATATCCCGGTGCAAACGCCCCAAACGAATCAGTCCACAACGCGAACTTGATCGTGAATCATCCGCAATACTTGAGAAAAACTACACTTGCCTTTGCAAAGAAGTACCACCGGAAATATCCGCAGCTTTATCAAGACTAATAATGCGCCCTAATAACGTGATGAGTCTGAGTCTGAGCCCGACCACTCCCACGACCACCACGCTCACACCGACCACATTCAGGAAGATCACTCAGCTCTTTGAGAGTGAGGAGTGTCTGGAGAACCTGCAAAACACATTTGAGGAGCCCGACACCATTGGCGCCGGCTTTGTGCCGCCGTCAGTGACCCCCGCATCCATCCTCAACCTGTCCACCAACAGCGACAACAACTCCAACAAAGCCAAGAAGACTTACGCCTCACTGGAGAATAGCAAGCTGACCTGGCAGGGTGGCTTCACACAGATTGTGACACCCGGCAAGGAAGTGCAGCCGTTCATTGTGATTGCCAACGAGGAAGAGGAGAACCAGGAGAACTTGAACACCATGCTTGCCCCTGCTACCATTCCAACTCAGGTGGAGGAGATGAAGCCGAGGAAGTCCACCAGACTGGCAAGGTCCAACACTGCTGAGTTTGTCAAGGATCTGCTTGCTCAGGAGAAGGAAGATGAGGACAGTGACTACATGCCAGAGGAAGATCTTGTGCAGAAGCAGCCAAAGAAGAAGACTAATTCCAAGGGTAAGGCAGTTGCTGGCAGCAAGAAGCGCACATCTAACGGAGGCCGCCGCTCAGCAGCCAAGCAAGAGCAGATGGACGAGGACATGGACCCGGAGGATTTTGACAGACTCGTGGTCCGCCGTCAGCGCAACAAGGAGGCCGCAGCTAGATGCCGTAAGCGTCGTGTCGACCTCACAAATCAACTGCAGGGTGAGGTTGACGCTTTCCAGTCCAAGAGGCGAGCTCTGGAGGAGGAGATCAAGACGCTCAAGGCTCAGAAGGAGGATCTGGAGTTCATCCTTCAGGCACACAGCCACAGCTGCAAGATCAGTGGCACCTTCCAGATGCCTGCGCCGCAGGTTGCCATTCCTCTGCATTTGCAACACCACCAGCAGCAACAACAACAACAGTATGTTGTTGCGGTGAAGAGCGAGCCCGCTCCGGTTGTTGTTGAGCCTGTTAACGGACAGTACCTCGTGCCTGAGCAGGTCATGCTTCCCCAGAGCATCGTCGAGGATCTCGAGCAATCCAGCAAGCCCAAGCGCCCTGCCAGTCTCGCCCTGACCGTGAAGGCCAAGCGTGCGCCAACCCTCCAGGAGGCCAACACCGGTGTGACCGTCGAGACACCCACTACTGTCATCATGCAGTCCCTGGGCTTCGACACGGTGACCACCGGTCTGACGCCCTCCTGCCCCAGCTTGCCCAGCCTGGTGACCGCCATCAACACGCCCACCCTGAACACTCCCACCACCTGCTCGTCTCAGCAGAGGGCGTCCGACCTCGGCCTGTCTGATGTCACCACGCCAGACTATGTCGCTCTGTAAAGAAGATACCAAGCCAAACTTACTGTAAATACTATTCCCTGTTCGTGTTCAAAGAATATATATTTAATTTCTAAACACAAAACTTTGTACCTCTCAAAGCCCCACCAAACACTTAATTTATTTTCCCGCCCTCTAAATATAAGTAGCCGGGCGCATCAACTACTACGGCAGTTTTTCATTATCACAGACTGTTTGCAATTTCCCCCCTTATTATCATTCTATTCAAAGCATGTTGTTTGAATAAAATTGTTGCCAATGTCTAGTATGTATACAAAAATAAATCCGTCATAGAACAGCTAAATTGTTGTGTACGCGTTTTCTCTGAACTTTTGTAAGCTAGGTGAACGTATCCTCGGCTCTTATCTTCATAGGCCCACTTCGTAACAATATATGATCGCATTGGGACTTTGGCAAACAAGTCGTATCTCGACCGAAACCACGATAAGGCCATGGAGCAAAACAGGAAAGAAAATGTTGTAAAACGTCCATATTGCATTGTTCCGTTTCCTCTCCCGTATATCACACTAAAAGCATGCATATTGTTGTACTCTCGGTCATGTTCTGCATACACATACATTGAATCCTTTTTCGACACATATGCACCTTGCTGTTGTATAAAACGCCGTTTTCGTATCGTGTCGTGCTCTGGAATTTCCGGCCGCCACCGAAAACTATTTTTGTGGATCAAGTTCTCCTTCTTCTGTTGACGGTGAAAAAGCTTTGCAACGGTGGGAGGAGCAGGAGGGGATAAAAAGATGAATTAACAAGGAGAAAGAAATGTTACCGCACGAATTGGCCTAATAGAGAGCTGATTGTCATATAACGTATAACCCTTGCTACATCCGTTATTCCGATTGGTTGTTTCACAACTTGTTGAGGTAGTTTTACAAATGAGTATGGCTAAAGTTCAATCCGTCGATAATTCCTGTACCTTACATTTAATAAACGGCCCTATTTCTTCCCCATGAACTTTTGTTCCAAAATATAATTCTGACTACTAGTCTTTAGTTTGGCTCCTTCATATACCTCATCTTTTCGTACCATGCAGTGCTATGAAGCTGGATGGCGAAGAAGACTCTCTCTCTCTCTCATTTCCAGGAATTCGAACTCTCCTACCTTGCTGAAAAAAACGACGCCGTCTCTTTTCAGCTCTTCTTAACGTCTCGTTCTCATCTGAAGTATCCTATAGACCGACTTATGTATGCTTCTAAATAGCTGATTCATATTGTTTAGTATACATTTGCAGTGGCAGCTTAGAACATATTGTGATTGCAATAAAAAGCAAGCTGCTGTGTATACAATGCGGGCATGGGAGAACTTCAACTGTGGGTATTAGGTATTTATTGCTCCCTGGCAGGTGATATTTCGATATTATTGTATCTAATCAGGCCAGGATTGTTTGGATACACCAAGGAGTTGTTACAATGTAGAATAGATAGCCAGCACTCTTCTCGAAAGTTGTTGCCAGCACCCTCTCGAAACTCTCTTTTAGGCCTTTTTTCGAAAATATTTTTTGAAGAAAGTACTCCTGCCGAATTGAGTGCAAATTATAGAATAAAATAATTCCAAAGGCAAAATTACGAATAGGTTTTTACACCTTCATTTTCCCGAAAATCAAAATTACACCAGAGTGCAGGCATTTTCTCGAAAAAAACCCAGATGCAGGCATATTCTCGAACAGGCAGAACATAGAAAGGCAGACTGCAGAAACTTACTTCAAGTATGGTGTTTTCTCGAAAAAAATCCCCAGCTTCCTTATCTTATTAAACTTGTAAAACCTAGTCGAGGTAACCTAACCTAACCAAACCAAACCAAACCAAACCTAGCCCTAACCTAACCCTAACCTTAGCCCTAATGTAGCCCTAACCCTAACCTTAGCCCTAACCTAACCTAACCCTAACCTTAGCCCAAACCTAACCCTAACCCCGACCTAACCCTAATGTAACCCTAACCTAACCCTAACCCCGACCTAACCCTAATGTAACCCTAACCCTAACATAACCTAACTTTCGGGAAAATGATTTTCGGAAATATGCTGTCGGAAATATGCCATTCTATAATTTGCTGGTATCTGAGTCAAGACATTTCGAAATTGTGCCTGTTTTCTAAGTTTCTATGCTTTGCATTTCTATGCCTTGAATTTCGGGAATATGCATGTCTATTCTCTGCATGTATTACTTTCTAGCTTCTGCTGGCCAAGGACAGTATTCGAAAATATAACTAAAAGGGCAAATCTATGTTTTGCAGGCAAGTCAATATATTCTAGAAGAGTGCTTTTATTAAAATTCGAGGTAATGACTTACTAAAATTTGCCCTTTTAATTTCTAGAAGATGCTGCCACCAAATTCGAGAATATGCATGCAAGAATTTTCGAGAAAAGTACGGTGTACGGGGGTAATGCACACATATACAGGGTGCAGGCGCCTAAAATGCAACATATGTTCTAGACATTGTATCTCTGGCTCTGTAATGAGTAGAATAATGCTGAATACATCAGTCTCTGGAAAGCTCTATTAATGCCCTTTCTTTTGGTGTATGACAACAGTAACTGTTACTAGCAGTCATGACCATACTAGTCCCTGTCATGACCAATTTCTGCAAGCTGTCTGATGATAAAGTTGCTCAAAATGGGCTGAGTGGTACTTTCTATGTAGCACAGTATCATCATGCCTGCTTCCATATAACCCAAAATTGCTTTGAAAATACAGTTGCAATCCAGTCAAAGGGAGTATTTAATGAAAGTTAAATATTATTTGATAATATTTTAAAGTAAAAACTATCAGTCATGACCATAAAATTGTCAAAGAAAGTGACATGCATTTTTTACCATACATACCATAAATTGAAAAAAATATAGTATATACCACCAAAAAATGCTGGTGTTTGGGTATATATTAACTCAACTGGTTTTAGGCAAAACCCATTTACTATCAATAAATTAAAGCCATAAATGAACCATTCCACAGTGAAACAATGCTCTACCATACATTTGATCTGGCCAGAAACTGCCAAAAATGAGCCATTTCTTGAAATTTTGAGGATACAACCACATTTTAAAAATAGCATATGTAGCATCTACTTCCAAATATGAAAAAATCCTGTTGGTACAGCAATAAGGTAGGTTAAATGTTGCCAGATGCAAAAAATTAGCATGAACAGACCTGGTACATAGCTTGTCTGGGTAGTAATGTTTGGTTTATAGGACCATAATACCGACCATTTATGCAATATTGCATTACCTACATTCAATTACTTCTACACATTTTGTACGCTAACATAGCAATGCCATATTATTATCCCTAGTCCCCCCACTCAAGGGCTTTCATTTGATACCCTATGGAGCATTCTAGGATCAAGAAATAGGATCAAACTGGGTGTTGCATTCTAAGCGCCGCACCCTGTATGTACATGTATCCACAGTATGCATGCAGTAATGGTGTGCTGAATTTTTCCACTGTGCAGAACTACATTAACAAATATTAAACTGAACCATAAGTACCTTTCTTCCACTGCATATTGCATGTTTCCCTTCAGTCAACACTTTCAGATCCCATGGAACACATTCATAATAATCAATCACTTGTTCCAGTCTACAGTTCAACCTGCATGTCTCCTTGGTGTATAGTTTAAAAACACCACTTATACCATCATCTTCATTTATAAAGTAGCATTTCCTTATTTCCATAGATACACCATCAAGATCTGACCAAACTGCATTCATCACAAGTGGTACAACATTTAGGAACGTCTTTGTTCCTGGATGAACTTTTAACCCATTCTCATATGAATCAAAGTAGTTAAACAAATTGTCAACCTTGACTTGGAAATAACTCTCAGTGCCAGGACTTGGCATGTCCATATTGTGGATATCTAGCAGAAGTTCCATTTGCTTGTTACTCTCTGTGGCAATTATGTGTTTGTAATTAAACTGTTCATATACACTTAGGTATTGGTCCAATGAGGAACTTTGTATCATCTCATGGATTGGCCTGGCATTGAATGAACTGCAAATTCCGCTTGATGTTGGAACTGGGTTAAAGTACGTCCCACAATTGTTCACACTTGTTGCATTTGCCATCTCACAAACTTTAATCATGTCCAGTGTATTGACTGCCAGTCCAACCTGATGTTCATATGTATACTGAACTGGAAAGCGAAAATTCCTGAGTTTTTCCAGAATTTCATTTGTAAAGAGAATGAAGGGAGAAACAGTTGAAAGAAAGTGACTGGGTCTCTCCAATGTGTCATAGTAATGTATGGACTGATATGCCTCAAGAGGCATTGCTGTTACTTCACCACTAACTTCAATTTTACTAAAAGGATCTGTGGACAGGCCAGCCAAAACTTGATCTAATTTTTCATGCTCTTTAAGAGCAAGATTGCCTCCCACAGTAGAGTACTTCATGATTGTGAGAATATGATTATAGTCCAAGTCAGCTGCAGTTGATTCAGACCCGTATTTACTAAATGCCTTTGTAAGGGAAAGTAGTGAGTATTTTGCATCAGTCAAACTATCAATAGCCAAAACAAGGTTAAACTCTTCCAAGGTTCCTTCCAATGTCCCATTGTCCTTTACCAGCAGTGGGAGTTGTCTAGACATTAGAGTCCCTAATGCTAAACTGTCAAGGTTGTATGTGAAGAACAGCTTCTTTGTAAGATGTAAGATCTGGTCATAATATCCGCAGAAGCTTCCACGGTCCTTACAGAGGTTAGCTGATGGCCATATCATTGTGTAACTATTGTTTAACTCTAAAAAGATTACAATAGAAAGTATACATAACAAAAGTAATTCCACAAAATTCTTCATCTTACGTCCTATGCTTCCAATGTTGCTAATTGATTCATCAACTCCATTGAAAATATCTCTTTAATTGATGAAATTGTTTAGTATCAATAACTATAACATCAATCATATATTTAAACTAAACCTGATATTGCTGTCCTCTGTAAGTGCTGCATGCCATCCAATTATCCTAGGCTTGTCTGCGTGAAACACCTTAAAGAATGAATTGCCAACATGTGGCATCAGCGTTTTTGAAAATGCAAACTCATCAACTGGTCTAGGGGATTTGTCAAGTGGCTCAGGGAATACCAATTGTAAGTCAGTGAAGAAGTCGGCTATAAATTCCATCAACAGCTTAAGATCAGGGTCTTCAAATACTTGAAGGACTAAAAGAAAAAACTTTTTATTTCCTAACCATATATAAAACTATAAATAAACCCATTTAAGAACTAAAGTAACTGGTGTAAAGAGCAGAGCAGCTTACTAAATTTGGATGCCAGCTCATGCCAATCAATGTCACCCTCAATGTCTCCAACTTTTGAATCAATTCTTTGGCTAATTTTTTCTATGAGTGGCTGAAAGGTTGTACGGATAGCTGCAGTCTCTGCACAATCAACAGATGGATCAGCAAGACCACATCGAAATTTGGCTCTGAAATAAGAAGAATTACTATGCTCAAAATTTGCCAAATATAACAAAAGTGTATATTTAGCATTAAATGCAAAATATAATCATAATGTTACAATGTCATATTTAAGACATTTTAACCAAATCAAATTTCATTGAAAGATATACTTGTTCAAAAGTATCCCTGCCAGATTCAGCTGATGCACTTCCTGCTCCGGACAGATTGTAATAGTTGGAAATGGAATCTCCACTTTGCTAAAGTATTCTTTGGTTACAGTGTGGATTGGATCCATGTTCCATTCATAAATGGCTTCCATAATTATTAGAGAGCTCAGAATTAAGGACAAGGTAATGATAAGACACCTGAAAGGGATTAATAATATGTCATTCAACTTTGTCTATAAATTTAGGATGCAACTTGTCCGGCACTGTAATTATTCCACATATTGTGTGCATATATGTATAATTATGTCCTTCTCACCAGAACACTGTTTCCACCCTGTTCCTGGTATGGTACAGATATGCAAACCCATGCATAGGAGTGCAATTGGAGAACACCACAAAGTAGCTCTTCAGCACAGTGGAGACGCCGTAGCGACCCACTGTGGCATCCTTTTCAATAGACATGATGCAGGGGCATGCAATATTTTATCACAAGAACCCACTGTGAATTAGACAAGACAAAAATGATGTTACTAATGTATTTTAGACAAGATCCTCGGGTGGTATATTGTGCCAAGTACCCCTTATGATATGATACCCAGTCAACAATCCTAGTGTTGTTTGTCACAGTATCTTGAATGTACAAACTAGAATGACTGTGTGACAAAAACTGTACTATATCTTAGTTATATTAAAAAACATCAATCAAAACTGTACTATACCTTAGTTCGGCTGTTCAAATGATAAGAGTTCTTTGGCCAAAATTATAACACTTCAGAAGACGTTTAACACATATATTATGCTATGTACTGATACTTTAAAGGTACATAATGGGTTAACGTCTCTTTTGAATGATTATTTCAAGCTCTTTCTAGAACTAGCACAAAGAGATTTGGAACAGCAGAGTTATATTAATAATCGTGGAAGTACAACATTAATACGGACGTAAAATATGCCCAATTAATGGTCTGATTGACCAGCACAAGCGCGGCACAATTTTTGGTCAGACTGGAGGAGTTGCTAGTAAATGTCAAAGGTCTACGGTTACGGGCAAGGATGGTTACGGGTCGCTTCTTATGTTGCCGTTTTGATAATTGCAACCGTTACTGTTATGAGTAATTGCCAACTTAGGTTTGCGTGTACTGAGCAATGCAATGAGAATATATTATTAATTAATATAACCAATATAATACTACTCATATATGAATTTAATGTACACCAATTATTAAACCTAATATTATAATAAAAAATTATGCTATAGTTAAGTACGTTTCAAACTCTGTATCACTGATTATCAAACTTAATATTTAAACAAAGATGTTGTACGTGACTATAAATTGTAACCTTCCCATTGCTTTGTTTCAAAGTAACAGTTACTATCAAATTGCTTTCATGCCAAGCTGCTATAAAATATTTATATCGGCTAGTCTTCATAAACCCTAGGAAAGCATTATTTCAACTACGAAAACGAAAACTACGTAGTTTTTTCCATAGTTGAAATAACGCTCTCTATATAGAGAGCGTTATTTCAACTATGAAAAACTACGTCACTCAGTCTTAATCTTGTGAAAACTACGTCACTCTGTCAAAGTACGCCCCTCAGCTCAGTCTTGTGAAAAGAGATAAATGAAAACTACGTCACGTTACGCTCCTCCCTTTCTATGACGGCACTTATTCTTGTGAAAAACTACGCGTCACTCAGTCTTGTGAAAACTACGTCACTCAGTCAAAGTCAAAGAGAAGTTATACCTTTAGGACGAGTGATACTGTTGCGGCGCTCAGCTTCGCTCTGCCCGTAACGCAATGTTCAGCTCGGCTCGGATTCCCGAGGCCCTGCCTGAGCTTGCCCGTCCTCTTGCAATGCAAGGGGAGCTAAAAGGGGGGATTTCGAACCGAGCCGAGCTGAACTTTCGCAGGAACACTCCTCTTAAATCCCGCCACAATTAATCAGTTAAATTCCATCCGCTAGATGTCGATATGGTCGGGAGAGAGGCAAGGTTTCCATATTCATTTGCGTTTTTCATCTCTAAGAAACAGGAAAAGGAAGCTTAACAATGCAACCTTGCCTCTCACTTGATACATCAATTTTGGCGGGAAGTATGAGGTATTACGTCAAAGTACGCCACTCAACTTGGTTTATCTTGTGAAAACAAGAGACTATGCCTACTATGTAGTATTCTGAGTCTCACGTGAAAACTATGTCGCCTACGTCACTCAGTCGTCCTCAGTCTTGTGAAAACTACGTCACTCAGTCAAAGTACGCCACTCAGCTCAGGTGATCTTGTGAAAACTACGTCGCGTACGTTGCTCCAGAGCTGTGGCTGCTCATTCTTGAGTCTTGTGAAAACTACGTCACTCGTCACTCAGTCAAAGTAAGCCACTCAGCTCGGTTGATCTTGTGAAAACTCGCTCTAGTGAAAACTACATCGCCTCCATTGCTCAGTCTTGTGAAAACTACGTCACTCAGTCACCGTAGTTGAAATAACGTTTTCTATATAGAGAGCATTATTTCAACTATGATGACGTCATCCATAGTTTTTTCTTCGTAGTTTTTTGCCGTCGAAATAATGCTCTCCAGATGAAACTGTAGGGGCGGACTTGTTTGACTTCAAGGGCAAGCCATACCCGGTAATGGTGGAGATTCAGCGGGCGGCAGTTTGTGGCAAATATGTGGGGCATGCATACCGGGCAGTGATACTGTGTCCATGTGCTAGCTAGCTGGTGGAAAATGCTAGGATGGCAGAATAACAGGCTGAGTGAACAAGGGGTTAAGCCCTGCAAGCACCTGCAGCTGGCCAAGACCAAGGAGGAGAAGGAGGACTTTGAGGAGACCCTTGTGGGGTACAGACTGAAACATTCCAAGGGCGGACAGCTACTTGCCGGCGCAGCTGATGCTAGGGTACCAGATGTAGGGGTCTTTGCCAACTATTGAAGGCCAGATGTAGGGGCCTTTGCCAACTGTTCAAGGCCAGCTAAATTTGGTGTCAGACAATGTTAGTGTGGATAGGATCAAAAAAGAGAAAGACTCAAACACATTCCCAAGACAATTAAGACAAGGACAGGAGAAGCACCCCAAGTTAGCTATTGGGGTCAAAGCAATGAAAGTATACCCAAAGGTAGTGCAGAGTAGCGCAACCTCGTTTTTGTTTCATATTTCAGCTTATGACTGTAGTGACGTCATCACATACTGAGTGATTCCAATAGTTGTGAAAAGTAATCATCTCCCTATCTATGGTAAAAATGGTCACAATGAACCATGTTATATATCAAATTAAAGACAAGAGTGGGAAATTTGATAATATGTGTGAATTAACATAGAAATAATAATACTTTTATTTACAATGAGCTTCAAAACATTGGCCAATATATGGGCAAATTCCATTTTTCTGGGAAAACACAAAGACTGTAATATTTAAACTTTTGGTGTTTCCCTGACTTGAATAACCAAAAATGTACAAAAACAGGTCTGAAACTTAATGAGTCATAGTCTGTTTGGTAATATGCTACTTTTTGGAGTTCGGTTTCAGCTGTCGTCAGCTTCGGACGCGCTCTTTGCCTTAAAAAGCTTAAGTGGCCACCGAGGCGGACAGTTGAAGGCTGCTGGCCTTGGGCCGGCCCCTGAACGCCAAGGACCCCCTCCCGGTCCCCCCCAGCCGTGCAAACCCTCAGAAAGCGGCCAGGAAGCCCAATGCAAGGGCTTCCGCGGAAAAGCGGCTCTTGGGGCCGTTAAAGGCGCAAGAGACCGCCGAGGAGACATCAGTCTCTCTCAACACCATCAGCCTTGCCCTTGTAAGAGTGGCGGCTAAAAACTCCCCCAAAATAAGACCCACAAGGGCTCATATCAAGGTGATGCACCGTTTTTTGACGAAAGGTTGCGTGATTCTCAGCACAGAGTACCGACATCTAAGCCTAAAGGGCGAAAAGAAAACGACGTGCTTAGAGCGTAACATAAAGACCAGCAACATACATAATGAATACAATACTACAAAGGTACTGTACCCGTTAATTACTATATTAATTACCGCACGTAACATCTCACACGGCAATATAGAGATTACTCCCCCAAAGTTTAGCGAATGCGCGACTCCCTCCTTTTCTTTTCGCACCGACGAAAGAAAAAACAGCCTCCTTTTCCGGCCAAACCCCCAAGCGTCAACAGCAACAGGTAAAAGCAAAATCGCCACAGAGAACTTTTTAATGAGACAAAATCTCAAAATATACGTGAATTTACTTAATCCCATTGTCTTTCACAGCAACACACCCACCGTTGAGATGGCGACGCCCAAGCCCACCGCCGCCAATGCGCCATCGGCCCAAGCCAACCATGACGACCAGGAGGGCGCAAGCTTCTTCAAGAAGTTGGCCAACAAGCAAAAGAGGCAGTCCAGCAAGGCCAGGCAGGCGAAAAGGAATGCCCAGGGCAACGTCGACGACGTGTACTCGATGGGGGAGTCTCTCGACCAAGCTTTGGGAGAGGCCGCAGCGAGGTTCGGAAAACGTCTAGTGTGGCGTGCCGGCGCCATGGAACACAAGAAGGCGAACATGCTCACAACAGACCTGGAAGACTCCGTCGAGAAGGACCTGAAAAAGGTAAATAAATCAAAAAGAGACATGGAATTAATAAACTTAACCAATACTACATCCCAGGTCAACACCGGAGCCGTACTCCCCCGCTACATCTACCCCAGGCTATCCCCAGCGGACAGGGCCAAAGCCGAATCCAGCCGAGGCGAGTCCTCGAAACGCAAAGCGGACGAGGCCACCGGAGCAACGCCGGAGGCCAAGACCTCCAAAGGCCACGAGGACAACCTTGACCTCTTCAACGTCCCCACGGACGGATCTGAAGCCGAGAACGACGACCTGGCGGAGCTAGCAGGCGAGCATGACGCCGTGGCTGCCACTGGCCAACTCTGCAACCTCTCCGTGTGGCAAGCGGACGGGGGCAACAACGAGGAGATCTGGGACTGCCTCATGGCAGTCATCATCGACAAACAGGACGACGCGGACAAAGATTGGGACATCGAAGCGGTGAACGGCACGTCCCGCGTGAAGAAGTTCTTTATGAACTCAAGGTCGCGGGCTGAGAAGCTCAAGGCGTGGCTTCTAGACCACGCAAAGAACGAGGGCGTGGCGCTCATGTCGTCAATTGACCACAAGGACAAGGACCGCCCCGCGATGGGCAAGGTCTTTGACGGGATACGTACCGCCCTAGTGCGGATCATCATACCACACAGTATGAACAAGTGGACCGAGAAAGAGGTCTTCGACGCCTTCTGCAAGCGGAACAAGTTCAACGACGCCGGCACTATAAACATGGGAGCCCGCGACTACGAAGCGGAGAAAAACTCGGTCAGCTATGGCACGATGAAGGTAAATGAGACTGCAAACTCTAAGATTTCAATAGACTTTATTCAAGATATCAATCTTTACAGGCAATCCGAGTACTCACGGCGTACGTGGACGCCAAGGTGTTCGAGCGCATCGGCGCGATTGCGGCTGCAGGGTGGCGCACGGAGAAGATGCGCGCGCTCAAGTCCGGCGATGAGTTTAACACCGCCCGGTCGATCTTTGTCTTCAAGGGGACCCTGGGAAAGCTGGGTTGTCGGTACAATCCCAACCGAGCCCTTCGCTTCATCAACGAGGCCAAGGCCGCCGCGGCGGCGAAGGCCAACTGACGTGGGAACGCTGCAAGAGGAAGAGAGAAAGAAATAATTAAAACAGAACATTTACATATATTACTTAAATATGGTTCACTTACCAGTAAATTACTTGTATATGGTACGCAAATAAATCCCCTATTAAAGGGCAAAACAGCTCACATTTCACTACATAAACACAGAAAAAAGGCTTCGTCATGACATCTAATCCACCATTTATAATAGCGGCTAACTTACACCGTAGCTTAACTCCGGCACTTGAGATAACAGTTATGCTTAACAAAATAGACATAGCAATGGTACAAGAAATGCCCTTAAACTCTAATGAAGAACCAATTCAACTGGGTAACACTAACATTATATGGACAGGCAACCGTCCAAGGGCAGCAATAATATCGAATCCGGCATGCACTAAATATAATCCCCAACACAATCCTAAGCGATAGCGACACCGCAGTAGCAGTACTACCCACAGACCGAGGCAAAATACTATTAATTAGCGCATACCTGGACATTACCGTACCCCTAGCAGAGAGCACAAAGACCCTACAAGCCGCAATGGAATACGCCTTTGAGAGAAACTATCACGTGATAGCGCAGATCGATGCAAATGCAAACCATATAACTTGGGGCAGCCGCCAAAGTAACGGCAGAGGAATACAAATGCTGGACTTCATAATTAATAATGACATGAACATAATAAATGACGGGAGTTTTACATGGCGTAATTTAGAGAAAAAGGCCTTTACGTGTCCGGACTTAACTTTAGTAAATGACAGAGCTCTCTCGCTAGTGACTAAATGGGAAGCAAACTTTAAAATCAGTAGCGACCATGCCTTAATAAAACTATCCTTGCTAGAAAGCGGGAAATTACCCACGGTACTAGACAATGCAACTACTAACTGGCCAACAGTCCATAAAGAATATAACAAAACAACGTGGAACCCCCGCAAACGATTTAGTGAGCTTATTTTAGAGTCAGAGGCTTATTCCTTACAACAGGACATAATAGGTCCTATAGACAAACACTCACGGAGAAGGCCAGCAAGGAAAAAGGTCATCACCTGGTGGAACAAAGGCCTGGAGGAAAGCAAACAACTATGCCACAAAGAAGCCCTGAAATGCGGGGCTGACCCAAACAGACAGAGAGATGAACTCAAAATCTTACGAGCGAGACACAAAAGGAAGGTCAACGAACAACACAAAAATGCTAGGCACGAATACATAAATAATATTGTTGACGCAAGGAAGATAGCCAATTTATGTAAACAAAAGCGCCCACCAAGGTTAATAGGACTACTAAAAGAAAACGATGAGATTATACCACCCGAACGGACTCTAAACCACCTTTTGAACGAGCATTGCCCAGGCAGCCAGGTCATACTACCAAGTCAACGTTACCAACCGGACAACACCAAAATCATCACAGTACATAACGTAAAGAAACAGCAGTTCCTTACTCTACCCATCATGAAACAAGCAATAAACAGTTTTGAGGACAAAGCACCCGGCCCCGACAGAATAACGGCAAAAATGCTAAGAAACCTACCAGACAGCTTCCTAGAGAGGATGTTACTACTCATAAAAATTTCCATAGGCCTATCTTACATCCCTCGAAGCTGGAGCAACAGCACATTAATCTTTATACCCAAGCCAGGGAAAAGAGACAAAAGCTATTCACGTTCATACAGACCAATAACCCTTATGTCAGTAATCGTAAAGCTAATAGAACGAATGTTCACATGGCACACAGAAGAGACACACTTTCAATACAACCCAATACACCCAAACCAACACGGGTTCAGACAAGGAAAATCAGTAGACACAGCCATAGCGGAACTGGTAGATGACATAGAGTCAGCGTTATACACCGGGCAGTACGCCCTAACAATATTCTGCGATATAGAAGGAGCTTTTGACAACCTAAATATTGAAGAAACTCTAAACAACATGAAATGCCGTATGATGCCAAAATCTTTAATTAGATGGTATAAGGCGTTCCTGGAAAAGAGAACAATTACATCCACCTTGCACGGAGAAACGGAGGAACGCACACTCTCAAAAGGTAGCCCTCAAGGGGACATCTTTTCACCCACCTTTTATAACATCGGCTCTGAACCTCTCGTAGCCATAGTCACCACAAGACCTTCGTCAGGGTCCCTATACGCGGATGACTCCAGAGCCACAAACAAAGGAACAAATATCGCCCTGTTATGCGCACACATGCAAACAACGGTCAACAATATGGTAACCTGGGCCGATAAATTCGGTCTAAAATACTGCCCAAAAAAGACAAACATTATGCTCTTCACACACAAACAAACAAAACCAACTTTAAACCCTATACTTCTATACAATTAACCAATCAAACAAGTCACAACTATGATCTACCTGGGAATTACACTCGACGAGAGGCTATCCTTCAACAACCACATAAACGACAAGATAGAAGCAGCCACAAAAAAGATCTGCTTACTTAAACAAAGAATCTTTGGAGCCGTAGGCCCCAGCCCCAAATGGCTAAAATACGCACACAACAATGTCGTTACACCTGCACTGACGTACGCATCACATGTATGGTCACACAAACTGACAGCCGTCCACAAGAAAAAACTAAACGACCTAAATAGAAAGGTCTGCCGACTGCTCACTCGGTTTATAGGACAACCCCCAACAGATGGCCTAGAAATAATACTGGGTATAACTCCGCTTGAAATAATAATAGAAATGACTGCACTAAACAAAATGCTGACTATCCACGGCAAATACAAAACCTCGTGGAATACAATAATAATACAGGGCAGGAAATGCAAAAGAGCAGGCTTCAGATATGAAATGGAGCTGCTGGCTTGTAAGTACAACATAGAAATCACTGAAACAGATCAAACAAGCGCAAGGTCAATATATACTAAAATGCAGGAAGACGAGAGCCCTTGCCCAGACATAACAGTATATACAGACGGCTCAAAAATGGACGGAAAAACCGGCTACGGGGCAACTATAACCGGATACTACAACAATGACATCTACGGAAGCTTAAGGCCGGAAGCCACGGTATTCCAGGCGGAAGTCCAAGCAATCCTCTCTGCAAGCAAAGACCTCATTACCGAGCACACAACAGAAAAAGTCATAAACTTCTACTCGGACAGCATGGCCGCAATAATGGCAATAAACGCAGTACACATAAAGTCCAAATTAGTCAGACAAACAAGATCTAGCCTAAATACTCTCGCATCAAAAAACATAGTTAACCTAAGCTGGGTAAAGGCACATGTCGGGACTGAAGGCAATGAGAACGCAGACACATTGGCAAAGGAGGGCCGCTTACACGAGGCAGCTGAAACTCAAATCCCAATATCGCACATTAAAAAACAGATAAAGGACGCCGGTTACACAAAATGGAACAAACAATGGATAGAATCCACGGGTCGCCAGCAGACAAAACATTGGCTTCCAAACCTCAACCCCAACCTACAGAAAGAGATTATGAAACTAGACAAACCAACGCTCGACATGGTCACACAATTCATCACGGGCTTCAACCGCCTGGGTAGACATATGAACAAAATAAACAAACAAATACCAAAGGCCTGCCGATTATGCGGCCACGAATCGGAGGACGCAATACATCTCATCACATCCTGCGACCCCCTTCTAAACAGAAGCAGAGAAATTCTAGGCAAATACCATGAGGATTACTCATGGGATATATCACGGTTGGTTGAGTTCCTGAGGGAACCCACCGTGCGGGGGCTTCTGACTGGGAGGAGGGACGAGGCGGACGAGGGCTGAAACGGGCCGCGGCAACCGACCTCGCACGCTCTTGAGCGGCCTAAAGGGCCTGCAGTACTCGGAGGATCTTCGTGGGACGTCATCGTGTGTTGAGAGTGATCTTGATTGTGATGAATGTAATGCGAAGTATTCAATGAAAGAGCGTAATAAAAAAATATGCTACTTTACAAGGTCTAATTAATTAGGAGTCCTTGTAGTAGCATATTAAAAGATAAAGGCATCCTTTTGACTCAAGTCAAATTTCATGCCCTCAAAAACAGTAGAAATATTATTTTTTCCGAAAATATACACCAATGTTTGTGGCAGTCCTAAGATGATACAGTGATAGCAAGTACTCCAAGTACTTAATATTATCAAATTTCCCAGTCTTGGCTATGATTTGATACCCAATATGTAACACTGGATTACAAATTGTAATAGGTAGAGTGGTGATTACTTTTCACAACTTGGGGAATCACCCTGTATATGTGACACTGCAGCCAATCAGAGAGAGGGAAATCGGAGAAGAATCCGGACTCATCCTCTGTCTCATTTGAGAGCTCAACTGAGTGCCCATGGACTTTCATGGGGCTCAGGCTGCAGCAAAAACTCCTCCCTCAGTCTTATATGCGACAGTGGGCTAGCTGTAATGTGCTACTGTGCCCTACCTCTTATAGCTAATTTCATTGGGACAAAGTAATTGTGTAGTTTAAGCATTCAAAAAGGTGGTCAAAGAAGGCCACGGTGAGCACTGCACAAAAATCAGGCCATTCATATAATCTAGAAGATGAAGGTGGCTTTTTTCATCCGAAATACATTTGTTTTAATAGGGTTAGGAGTCACAGCTAGCAGCAGGACAGCATTCCTGAAGGAGGTGCGGGCTAAGGGTGCGCCAGCCGCCGGCATGAATGCACAGCTGGCAGTACAGTGAACATCAAACACTCATCCTCCAGATGCTGAGCCAAAAGAGTTTTCATGGGCGCAGGTTGTCACAAAGAAAAAAAGCCCGAGGGCAAACCTCAGATTAGTGACAACACCCGGTATTAGAGCTACTCCAGGTCAATTCACTCCATCGAGTTCATTGTTGCTTATGAATGTGTGGCATGTACGCAACCCTCTTACATTGCTACAGGCATGGGCTGGCGGGCTGCTGTGCACTCTTACATGCCCCATGCTGCATACCGTATTGGGGTGCCAACTACCATAGGCCCTGGGTTGGCCCGGGGCCAGATTGGGAAGATGAGTTCTATGGGTACTCCCCTGGCAAGGGAACCCTTTACATCTTTGATCTGAGGATTGCCTCCAGGGGATCAACAAGGGGCAACCTGTGCGACATCAGCCCCAGCAACTATTCAGGTATGAGAGAGCAGCACTGACTGAGAGATCAGCACTGCTGGCAGCTGACGGGTGGCCAACGAGGCAGTCCTCTCCGATCCCAAGGATGCCCGAGCCGTCTGCATTAAATTTAATGTAACTGACTTATAGGTTTTCTATGCATTTTTATGCATTAAACTACATGATGATGGTCATGAATGATACTTAGTTTAAGAAGCCATATTCATGCACCCGTACAATTGTATCTCGTCACTGTTTTCACTGTGGCTCGTGCACTAATGGAGTTTTTAAGGTTACAGTCATATTGTAGGTAAAGTAATCATTCAATTCGTACATGTACGTACCTATTCTTTAAGAGGTAATTTAAATACCCTGCTAACAACATTGGCGATGAAAAATGAGCGGCATTGATATAGGAATGAGGTGGTAATTGCCCAAGGTTAATTGGACTGGCCATATATATCGGAATAACATTCTAAAAATAATATTAAGTATGAGACACATTAATTCTTGCTATCTTTTCCCTGTCCCGAATTAGCAACTCAATTTAGAGAAGGATTTTAGTTTATGTTAGATTAGTATGGGATGAACATAAGGACGTGCGAAAACCGAAAACCAAAAACCGAAAGTTGGTTTATTTAAAAACCGAACCCGAAACCGACGTCGGTTTGCTAAAAGTCGGTTTTTGAGGTCATGTCGGTTTTCTAGAGAGTGGACTTTTCGTAATAATTTGGTAATGTCTTGTACTAAAATGTTCCCCTTGTGATACAACAACTTAAAAAAAAGGTAAATTGTCATTCTTTGTTAAAAAGTAAATGAAAATGTCAATGTGCATATCTTTCTGCACTACAGTGCATTTTAATTTTTAACACAATTGATTGCTGTTTACTACATAACCAAAAACCGAAAACCGAAACCAAAAACCGAAAACCGAAACCGACTTTTTCACAAACCGAAAACCGAAACCGACCTCGGTTTGTATTTTAAAAACCGCAC
>LR137232.1:13023-30007 GCA_900659605.1 Tisbe holothuriae | reverse complement strand
TCGGTACAGTACTATAGTATCGTTCTAAAATAATATTTGCTGCAAGTACGTTTATACAATATCACTATCTCTCCTATCGATAAATTGGCATCCCTAAGAGTACCACGTATTTGAGTGGGAGTTTAATTCCCTCATCTCAAGTGAAATAAACGGTGCCTCGTTTTAATGGCATCAAAATGGCTCTTCTCTATTTTACTGGGTGGGCGGAAATAAAAACAGGAAATAATGGTCGGTCAGGTTTAATTAAAAGATGTTCGAAATGTCGAGAATTATGTGTGGTCGGATGATGTTTGGCGTTTTGAATCTGGCTTATATATGTGACTATACTTTAACACCAGTCTGGAAACAGAGATAAATGAATTAGAGCATGATTTGACCTGTGCAACATAGAAAGTTTGAATCATTAACCTCTGTCACAACAAGTTTCTTTTAAGCTCCTTTACCGCTCTCTTTGAATTTTATATTATGACACAATCTCCACTCCTCCAGAACTTCCTGACAGCCCATAGTGTAGAATTGTAGATCTCAAAAGAAATGTTATTCAATGGGCGTAACCGGGCTGCTTTTATCTCGCTTAAAAAGTCTTGTTCGGAGCTGCAGCGGAGCAATATCGCAGTTTTCTTGCTTTACTACCATGGCACGACCCAAGGAAATGGGGAGGTTGGGTCTACATACTGTTAGGGTTGCCATTTTGTGAGTTATCACATCAGCAACTGATGAACTAAGCTAATATATCAGATATCGTATCAAATGGGACATTTACACATTTAAATTTTAACATATAATTTACTTGCTGATCTTTTAACACTTAACACTTTCAATGGCCTATATTGTTTAATGGGGTACCAGAATATGTAGTTTGTTAATTACATTTATCAAAATGGCATCCCTGATTATCCAAGACCTCCCGACCTCGTGCGAATAAATAGATTGAGTTTATTCCACCGCCAAAATGGGTTAATACAACAAACCCCAGACCATTAACCTTGGCTCTATAAACCCTCTTTTCACCCTTTTCAAGACGTGTAGTCATACAAAGAAGGCCTTAATTAGAACCCTGTATTGTTCCCCTCTCTGCTGGTGATTAAATGAGTATATCATTAGAAGACATGGCGATGACTTGGCATAAAATGAAGGTGTAATGCAAATAAAATGGGGAAGTAAATGGTTGAAAATGAGCGGCTTTTGTTATAGCAGTCAGCAAGTCACTCTAGTGACTAAATGGTGGTGTTAGATCTTAATTTTTTTGCCAGCTTTCAGACATTTACTTAAATATGTTTATCACTTTCCAAACACATTGTAAAATAATATTCTTAAGCATTTACACAAAATTCAATTATTATCTGAAATTACTCTTCTAGATTGCACTTAAAATATACCTGCTCTGTACACTCAACTGTTCTGTTACCTTTTGAATGCATTCAGAAAAGATTCTATACTCTTAAACAGCCTTAATCCCTTCATTTACTGCCTTCTGATAATGTCTATTTTATGCAAATGATTTGAGTTGTTAGATGTGAAAATTACCCTCCTCTCGCGGGAGGTCGATCTCGGGTCATATTGATTTTCCCCGCTAGTGGTCGGACTCAAGGTGATAATAACGACGTGTTGGGGTAATTTATGGGGGCCTTTTATCCATGTTTAGGCTTCTATTACACAGGTTAATAACAATTTTATCGCCATTTAAAGTAATTCATAAAGCTCTTGGCATATATTGGTTATAATTATGAATGCCCTGATATATAATTTAAACATACCAAGCAACTGAGTGTTGCAAGGGTAAAATATTTTCCATCTGTGTAAGAGAAGCCTAAAAGCAATTTTCTCGCTTATTTACAACCTTCTCCAATCTCTTTAGCTCTAGTGTCAAAACAGCATATTTTATATCCTCACTACCAGAAAGTGACCTCTAAAATACATTGAAAACGCCCTCAAAAATGGAAAAGGGGCCCCATTTTAGGGTAATAACTTTGTGAATAGAGCTTGGGATTCAGGTAGTCTGTGCCTCTCTTTTTGGGTCCATATTTGGCGGAGGGTTTTTGTCAGCACCTCTCAAAATTAGGGCGTTTTTCTGTCGAAACCACAAAATTAGGGTGATTTTAACGCTACAAATGTGTCACATGTCATGCTATCTAAAGTGTAGATTTATTGCTCAACTTCTTAGCATTGAATAATGTATAATTTCATTACAACATATGTAATTATTGTTCATTAGGATTAACATAATTTGCTTTTTCTTCCTCGATAAAACATATTAGGCATAATAATTATGATTATATGCCTTAAAAACGATGTTTATTAATTTTATTTTTTCTCTCTCTTCTTTCAGATATTAGAATGCATTCAGAAAAGCAGCGATACGACGGCTGGTACAACAACCTCGCACATCCAAACTGGGGAGCCACTGGTAAGAAAACGAATCTATTACGTATACAGGATAATAATAAAGTAAATATTGCAGCATTTAAAATGTGTAAATAAATATCTATAAAAATTATAAGATAAATTGTTTTTAATGAAGCACTTGCCTATTACGCTGGCATAAAAGACATGGTTTCTTAAGGAAGCAGTATCAAGGGTATTACTGTCTTTTTAAGGAGCCACTTGAAATTGCTCCATTTCTCTTACCTCAAAGTTCACATCGATAATGAACCTACCCCAAAGAACTTCCAATTTAAGGCAGTCAACTGTGGTTTCATATGGGAAATATAGTTGTATCAAGTTTCACATCATATATAGTTTAGCCACTGTGGTATGGCTCTTTAATTATTACCTTCTTAGACCACTGTGCATTTTTCCTAATCATCATCTTCCTTCTGTGTTAATGAACTCCCGAAAAAAGTGAAGCGTCTCCTCAAGTATGTGATTATTTCCCAAGATATTTTTGGAAGAAGAAGAAGAAATACAATTCCCTTGTGTCGATTAACCTTAAAACTCCTGTTTCCTGCTTCTAACTTCTTCTTTATGAATTAAATTAGCTAGCCCTCTGGGCCTAAGGAGCATGCAGTCTTCAAAAGCGGAGAAGTTGTAGTATTTTCAATCACTAGCGTTATATCATTGTTTCGAGTGTAAAATAAGGACTTATTTAAATTAATACATATTAAATTATGAGAAAGAGGGCTAAGACATTGCATAAAAATATCTTGGACATGTTAGGCGCTCTTATTATGGCTGGTTTTGTTCCATAAGTGCATGAAATTCCAATGAAATCTTAAGACAAGGACGGGAAAAAGTCATTAGGGAATATGTCGGATGCTGGCTTCCATTGATTATTTGTAGACTGAGCATCTTCAAAAGGAGATAGAAGTAGAGTAGGCGATAATCGGAATGAAGACCAGTGGCAATGAAATGAAAAACTATAGACCGCATATTTTTAAGGTAATAGTCTGAAACTTCTAAATAAAATATATAATAAATAATGCACTCACTGATTCGGCTTTAAAGTAGCAATACAGCCAAGCAGTTTAAACTGCCTCAGTAGCACACACTTGACGTCTATGTTTAAGTATTTCATTGATTTAAGCTTCTAGACATTTTCAAACCCAGCCGCCTACATTCCCTCAAAACCGAAATAACGTACGTACAAGGCAAAAGTCATTTACTTATTAAATAAATTACGTTTCATTCTCTCCTTTCCAGCCAGTAAAGAGTCTAGTAGATGCAGTTTCGGCCAAGGATACACCATTTTATTATTTATATACAGCTCGGCTAAAATTTGAGCGCTTTTCAGAAAATTGAAAATTATACCCATTCGAGGTACAGCTACGAACAGACTATTATTATTTGGTTAGTCTGCAGCTTTTTCAAGCATTACTAGTAATTTTAAAAAGTAACGAAATTACTGTAATTTTCAATTTTTTTGAAAAGTAATTTAAATTGTAATTCATTACATTTTGAAATTTGGAGGAAGTAATTGTAATTTTGAGGAGATTTTTTTCAAAATTACTTTTGGGGGGTCTTCAGCAGAAAAAATACTTTTTAAGAAGTAAAAATTAAAAACTCTGTAGAATGCTACTAACCAACTGAGATTCTATTTTTTCTTAATAGTGTTGTGTTAAGTAAGGGGGTGTAGATAACAGTAGATAAATTTGTACCTTGACATGGAGTCCCTTTTTACTAAAGAAAGTAATTTTAAATGTAATTGTAATTTGTAACAAACAAAATTTTCAAAATGTAATCTCATTGTAACGAATTACATTTTTTAACAAAAGTAATTGTAATTGTAATTATTCCCGAAAAAATGTAATTTAGTATTGCTTGAGCTTTTTTAAAGGAACAGTCATTTATACGCACTTTGCAAAGACCAAGGAAATGTTGCATATAAGCTGGGATATTTTGCCTTTCTAATCGCACCATATACATGTAGACTCCAAGAGTCCAAATATATAAAATAATTATCCTGAGAGGTAATTTGTTACCTTTTTAATTACTCAGAGTAGGCTGCCATCTATTAAAAGGTACAAGATGTTTTTATGCTGAGTTTGATTACTACTGGCCATTTTAGGAACATAGCCTTTGCCTACTGACTGCCCTCATTCTCTATTTATCTGTGTCCCCATTAGAATTCAATCTCACTTTTGGACATGACATTCTCAAAGCCTTTTGTAGGTTTAAGAAGGAGGAGGAGGAGGACAGTGTAATAATAAATGCAAAGGAAGCAGCGGCATGACAAGGGATGCCATTTTGCACAGTTTTAAGTGTTTTATACTTTTATTATTGTATATACTGGCTATAATATAATTTGCTTGGTCCCATAGGTACACTCTTAAAGTTTAAGTTCGCAAAATTGATTAAATAAGCCAATCATTTAACTCAGAACAAGGACTCACAATGTAACGTTTTTGGCCAGCTATATATTGCACAAACAACACAATGGCAACCCTGCCCCCGCTCCCACACATGCTCTACATCTAAAACATGGCCATCTAGCTCGTTGAATAAAAATGCAGCAATTGCCTTTGTGTTCCAAGCACACCTTTTCTTGAATCTTGATATCCTTGCAATTTGAAACCCTCATTTTTAGCTTCAAAACCCAAACTTAATGGGATCATTTCATGGTGGGTCAAGAGAGGGGGATGACATTTTATGATTTAGTGCTTCTCTTACACTGAATATTATAGGTGTTCAGTTATTAAATTTGATGTGCTGTTGCAGCCCTTAATGGTCAAAATGAATTACTTTTTAGGGCATATGTTTCCTTATGACATGTATATGATTGAACATATTAAGTATATACGCTAAATGCACACCTCTTGGCCCCCTAGAGGGTAGAGGGTAGACAGAGGGTAGAGGGTAGGCCAAGAGGGTAGAGGGTAGGCTGAAAGGGTAGGACAAACCATGCAAGTTAACCCTCTACCCCCTACCCCGAGGCCCGGCCGAGGGGTAGGGGGTAGAGGGTAGACCCACCCTAGTAAGAACCATAAGCTTGGTTTATCTCTTCTTTCCCATAACTGCCACAGTAGCAGAGTGGTAAGAAGCAGCTCTTCCAAGGCTGAGAAGTGGGTTCAAACCTTGGTGGAAACTTTTTCTTTTTTTCTTCATTTTTAAAAGAAAGGATATAAATTACTTTTTTACATTTGTTGTGGCCTTGCTACAGAGAAAAGGCTCATTTGTCCTTTTCTCCTTAAGTCATTCCTCTTACCAACTTCAGCAGAGCCAAACCTACCCCCTATCCTCTACCCTCTAGGGGGCCAAAAGGTGTGCATTAAGCGCTTATAGGAAATTTCAAGTTAAATGGGATGTTTTTATTTCATAATAATATTACAATAAATTGACGTGCAAATTTCAACAAGGTTTCTTGTCAATGCTTTCAAAATGATTTAAAATATCCATTGTGGACTGAATATCTGTTTATATATTTTAAGGTACCAATATTTATTCGGGTTATGGCGAAATAGATTATTTTGACCAGTCTATACCCTTGATTTTGACGGTATACTGTTTAAAAAAAATAGTTCTTTTGAAACAAAGTGAATAATTGTCCAAGTAAGTGATAGCAATAGCGTATGGGACTAGAGGCAGCATTATGTAATGTTAAGAATTACTGTAGATTAGTGATGCCATGAGTGGCGCGGAAAAAAATGATGGAAAATATTCTAGGCATGTTCTATTTCATGAACAAAGCTCTTTTTACATTCCAGCTTCAAATTCGCAATTTTCTGTATCTTTTAACCATCTTCCCATCATTTACAAGCTTTTCTCTTCCCCCGTTAAGATAAAAATCCCTTTATTTTATAGCCATTTTCGGCACGTTACAGAGACGAGATCGTATCCATTAAAATAAAACATCCTGGGCATGAACAGTTGCAACTAATTAAGTAATAAAAAAGGTTTTATACACGAGCAAAATGGTACTGTACGAGTTATGCTCGAGACCGACGTTTCATAACCTAGCTAGCCGCCAGTCTCTCTCCTTGCGCCTTGCTAGCCGCTAATCATCCCTCCTTGTGAGCCATTTGCATAATGGATGGGACTCAGCTGCCTAACGATGCCCTTGAAAGAAGAGAAGGAGAAAAGATCTGGCCTTATTTTCCAAGTGTATTGATTTGCATAATTTGACCTTTCTTCTCTTCTATTGCGCGGCAGACTGAGGTACACAACCGAAGATTTTCTGGCAAAGATCATTTATAATAAATTATTGCAAATTTTACATGTACGAAGGCAAAACCCGAATTTCTCCATTTTGCTGTTTTGAAAACGTAAATAACCAGGTAACTCACGTGCTTCTGCTTGGTCTGTGCCAGGTCATATGCCAGGTACGTCGTGTACGTCTTGTACACGTCGGCCGACACCTCGTTGAACCTCGTGATGAATGCGTGCTTCACCCAGTCGACGAAGAACTCGACGCACAGAACCCAGAGGCAGTCGGGGGCCAACGACCAAAAGCTCTCTGAAAGAAAAGAAATTTAAGATATAAATAATCGGTGTTGACAGATTAAAAGAACGAAGAGCCGAGAAAACTGCTCCTTATATTAAGAGAAAGATGCGACTGACGAGGAAAGAATTTACTGAATGGCCAAATAAAGGCTAATTAGAACTGGAGCATCACCTTTCTGCAACACAAAATTGCTACATTAATGCTTATTTTCATGCTGTGCATGTTGCAATGTACATAATCGTCATTTTAATGGATTTTAATCGACTAAACTCCTGTGTAGTGTTAGCTAATTCCAGAGATCAGATCAAAAAGGCTCTTAGAAGGGTTTGTGGCAAAAGGCGCAAGAAAATTGTTGAAAAAAATCCTTCGGTTCCAATTTGATCCTTGAGCGTCTGTACGAGAAAAAGTCTCTTTGATCTCTGAGGCGAGAAAGAGGGAGGAAAATGCATCATTTTATGGTGCGAGCAGACGAAAGCAAGAACATTGTATGGAAGGAAAGAAGAAGCAGAACACAACATAACTGCATATACTAAACAGCCTTACTGAAAAAAGGTTGGCTTTAAAACCGAAATCTATGAGAACATTTAAATCCCCATTCCTCTGCTGCCACTACTAGTTCCTTGTCCCATGCAGGATGATATGAGTGAGGTCTATTTCAAATTCCCAAAGTCACGGGATCAAAGGGGATTTAAAGGTGAGGGAAGAGACTTCAACCGCCGGCAGGAAATAAGAATGAAGAAGAAGGGAAAGAGATTCAATATTTCCAATGAAAATAAAATGCCTTTTGTGTTCACAGGCTATCAAATAATATGTCCTAAAAACTGATATTGTCTACAAAATTAGAAGTACACGATTAACACGAGAGTTAAAGTAGACGTGAAAGCTCAAATAGTTCCGAGAAAGAGCGTATTTCATGTTTTCTAGATAGAACTTTTAGAGCTCAATTTGCTTTCTTCCCTGGCATTTTCCCGTAACATTTTAACCACCGCGCCGTAAATTTTGCAACAAGCTAGCTGCTCTAAACACGATGAGAAAAAGTTTAAATGGAGCCTCGGAAAAGGCTTTTCTGTTTAGCCTCTGGGTATAAACACGCAGTTGAGTGTTCCTTTTTGGTTGAATTAATCCAAAATAGGGCCTCATTTTGTAAACTTTCATCTTATGTCAGAAAGGGAGATTTGCTTTTCTGATAGCCGTATGCTGCTTTCAAAGTTAATGATGCCAGAGGCAGGCGAGGAGGAGAGAGAAAGAGAGGCAGGGTCGTCATTAGAAAGCAGAGGATTTCAAGGAATTTTCACATGTTGCTTAAGCAACTATTAAGCTGATCTAAAACAATTCGGTAACCCTACCAAGAACCTTGTTAGTTTTTAAAATTTCAAAAAGATTCTGAAAAAGATTTAAATACAATCTTAGCGCCAGTTAGCGGGGTACATTTTCTTAGCTGCTTAAATCGGGTTTGGTCCCTGTGCTAATTTGTTCTCACCTTCCCTCCATCCGTATTCCTTCATCGTTTGCACGACGACGACAAAGAGCAGCGCAAAGAGATGGAACCGCTCGCGGACGTCGCTGCAAGAAACCTGAAAACATGTATAAACATTGGCATAAAAGTATTGTATTGTTCTACTACGTTAGACATACCTGGAAGAGGTTGTTCCTGTCAAACTTCTTGAAGACGCTGCCTTTGAGTTCCACGAACTGAAATCCAAGAAAGACGTTTATTGGATTAGAATGCCATTTATATTTTGAAAATCTTATTTTAGCCTCGAAGTAAGAATTTCAAACATATCCCGGCCTGTACGTAGGTTAAAATTATCATGACGGCTTTAAAGTAGCATAAAAGACAGAAGGAAAGAAGCAAATAGGTTTGATTCTTCTTCTCCTCTCTTGTCACCAGCAGCTCTCATTCGTTCATTCGGGGCTTTCCAAGTTCCCAAGTGCTACTTCATATTGTTCTGTTTCACCCATTTTAAGGAAAGAAAAGATGAGACGGTTTTGTTGGGCCAAACTTCTCTTCCTAGGGGAGAATTTCGATGCATTAAAAGGGTTGCCAATTTCAGAGGAAACGGACAGGTGTATCAGCTGCTGTAGGTTCAAGGCCAATCATTCGGTGAGGCCTTGCTAGCACTCCTGCTCTATAATCATCGTCGTTTTCTTTTCTTCTTTTAAAAAGTTTTATTTTAAGAGGCCCGGAAAACAGAAACAATACAAAAGTTTTGCCAGTTTTCCCAGGACTCTGAAAAGGGAATTTTTGAAGAATGAGAAAAGATGGCGAAACACATAGCGAGCATGGGATCCTCCTGCACTTATCATCATCTTCATCCCGAAGAGCTCTTTTGGTTAAGTAATGTCATTTGGCCCTCCATCGTCACAAAGCTCTCCTTTTCACGGCCTTGTAACATTTAAAAGGCTCGGAAATTAGCTGTCAGCTGAGTGTGACAGAAGGAGGAGGAGGAGGAGACCGTCCGCCGTGTAGCTTAGTTGGCACAGGACTCAAACCACTAATCCGCAACTACTACAACACTACTTCAATTTTCACTTCAGGCAGTGTGAATTACTAATTTAGCTTTAAAGTGCTAAATTACAAACGAATCTTCGAATATCTCCCGCCTGTAATTTTAAGTAAATAAAAAAGAATGGTTGCTCGAATCCAAGTTTTCTTGCAGAGAATGCCTGTTTTCTGAATGCAATGCCCTGTTGAAAGGCCCTCTACTCGAAAAAGTCTTAAATAGACCGAAATTTGGCCAAGATCTTGTGATGCATTTCCCTTCCCCTGCTGATGTCACCCAGCAGGTCATTCCTAAACTTTTATTTCTGAAATAAAAGGCCTGAGCAAAAGTTTATTTCAACAGTCGGATATGGGCAACTGTTCTATTCTCTCCTGACACTTGTCGCCGAGCGAGGAAAAGTGAAAGGAGTCGAAGGTCACGTCAGCACTTGAGAAGAAGGAGAAGAAGGACATAATCAATTTAGGCTTCAAAACGACCCAAGAGTCTCTCTCAACTTTACGCATATATGTAGACACAGAGAAACCTGTTTTGGTTTCAAAATTATCGCTCACGTTATTGGACATCATGATTGTGAGCAGCGCCTTGTTGGACGCGTTGATGGCGACGTTCAGCGTGGTTGCCTGCAGCAGCACCAGCAGCGTGTGCAGGAACACGTACATCACCGCCAGAAGGAAATGAGGAATGATGCCCCTAGAAAGACATTATTACACTTAATTAGTTGCTTTTTCCTATCATATTTATACGCTTGATCGTGAAATCAATTGCCTTACCATATAGCCTCCCTTTTCCTCCTCTTGGGCTCCGTGGCCGTCCAGAAGAGCGCGTCAATCGTGTCCTGGCCGAACGCCGAGAACAGCCTGTCGCCAACCTCGAGCATGTTGTAGAACAGGTAGAGCTTGATGAAGCTCTGACTCTTGATCTGGTGGTACATCATGGCGTTGTCGATGAAGGACATGGCGTAGACGCACGAGGCGATCATGAGGCCCTTTAGCAGGTCGATGATCTCGGCGGGGAAGAGGGCGCGGCCGTGGTAGGGACGGAGGAGCCTGGACAGGAATGGAGGTTAAAAAAAAGTTTTGAAGAAAATGCGAGGATTCTGAATGTAGAGACTGCTAACTAGTATTTTTGCTAGTTAGTAATATCACGAGCCCCGTAAAATGTTAGTTGCTGTTTAAAGCAGTACTTAATATTTATATATTTGTTTGATTGTATAAAAACGTTAAAGTGATGACATCATCAGGCTTCAGAAGCTGTTCCCTCGTTTGATTGAAATAACATTACTTTAGCTTTTTGAGATTAGAACCAAGTTGATCCTTTTACTAAAGAAAATCCGATAGGAGGTATGTAACATAATCAGGAACAAATCGACTCAGTCCCATGTGACTTAAATTGAATTACGATGGATAAAAAACTTTTCGGCTCAGCAGGAAGTTATGGGAATGATATCAACATAACAGTATCTCCAGGGATTATATAAAATGTACTTTTACGAACGTCGCTTCTCATACGAGTTGAAAACAACCAATGAAATTAGATACCACAATGGAATATATTCACGGATTTCAGGATAGAGTTTATATGAGGTTACATATCGAAGATATGCCAGCTAGCTACACCAACAATCGAAAAGAACGTAACGGTAAATAAGGCAATTCGATTTTGACTTTTATTCTTCTAGTTATAAATCAATTGTAAAAAACTTCTAAACCCCTTTTATAGAGAAGTGTGTTCGGGTTCCATATTCCAATACGAATATAACGGGGGAAAAGAACAGTCGCCACATAAAACTTTTTGGTTTAGGGCCCATATATAAATGTAAGGTAACATGACCATGTAACGGAAGTAGATGCTAATCTACATGGAAATATTTCCAAACATTGCTTACCTCAACCAGACCAGTGGCGCCCTCCAGCACAGCGCAAACACCGCCAGCAAGAACCTGATTGGCAGGAATGTGAAGACGAAGAGGAATGAGTCGAGGCAGTGGAAGAAACCATACGACATGAATTTCTCCAGCTCCCGGGGGATTTTCATGAACGTGTACATCTTCTGGCGGCGGATGCGGTAGCGCTCCTCGTCGGCGTCCAGCTGGTAGCCGCGGGTCACCTCTCGGCTGAGGTAGCTCCATAGGGTCACTGTGGAGAAAAAAGTTTACGACATAAAATCGTTATAAAGCAAGAACACGTATTAAAATCAATGTATTAACCAATGGAAACCAAGGTTTCCATTGGTTAAACTTAGCTTATGAAATTGCTCTATTTTCTTACCTCTCTCTTTATGCATTTTGAAGAGTAGTCACTACTAGTGGTGGTGTGCGAAGGGTCCGTGGAACTGGGGAAAAAGGCAGGGTGGGTATAATTATGTAGAAATTTAAGGACTTCGGTCTTCCTGCACGTTGATAAAAATATCTAGAAAGACATAATCAAAGATTACAACTTTAGAGTTTTTGATATAATGCACATTGACGAGCTTTCTGTGAAGTGATAAAACAGGGTGTTTTTTTTCCAAGACGCAACTTTTAATTGTCCATAGCTCCTACCTAGTGCATGATATCAAGTTTGTTGTGAAGTTCAAAATGTTTTGCCAGAGTGGGAAATATTACTAACAACAATAATTTTTAAAAATTTCTCAAAAGTTATGCTTGTATTATGGTGCACAAAAAGAGTCCTATTTTAGGGGTTTACTTAATAGCTGAAAAATGAAATTTCTATAAAAGCAAATTTTATACTCTTTTTTGTGTTTTTAGAACTAAACAAAAAGGGTTTTAGGCCTATCTAGGACCATTGAAGGGCCTTTTACTCAATTTATTTAGGCAAAATTGGCATATACACATATTTCCATATTTTCACTCTTTTTACCAGAATTTTCAGGTAAATTTGTAATAAGAGCTGAATTAGCCAAAACTATACCAAAATGTTAAAATTTTATCATTTGATATAAAATTTCTTACTCTTGCAAAACTTTTTTCACTTCATAAGCAAATTGATAAAATGCACCAGAAAGGAGCTATTAATATTTAAAAGTTGCGTCTTGAAAATACACCCTGTATATACTCTACTGTAAATATAAAATATGGCCGGCAGACATACGTTTTGGACTTGAGAAAGGAGTATATTAATTTTATTCGTCCTTAAAGGAAGCATCAAGTTATATAATTAAAATATTAGTAAAGAACCTCCGTATACGCGCATACCAAGGCAATGTGAATGCCAAATGCCTGTTGTCAGTGTTGTGTTCCTAGATCCTCCATATGTCGTCCATGGTTCCTTGCGTCTATAACTGTATAGAAATCAGCTATGCTTACCCGTATCTAGTACTCGGCTAGTAGTATGGGTCCCGTTGCTTCCCAGTGCGGTGGTGGGCAGCACTGCAGCAGGACGAGGAATAGGTCAAGGAAGGAAGGAAGGAAGAGGAAGGATCAGAGATCCGAAGGTAACCAGGTGAGGGAGAGCAATCCGATTCTTTGGCTGCAACCGTGCGCGCACGTACGGAATGGACGGGACTCACTCGGGCACTGGTTTTTAACGATACTGGCACTTGTAAAAATTATACATATAGTCTATTTTTCCCAGTGCACACCACACACTGCCTGCAGCTTAGAAGAGACTCGATCGAGTGCCAACATTAAACAGTCCCCTGCATGCACTCGAGAGTAGAGATGCCGGCCTAAAGGGGTGAGTGGTGACCTTCCTTCCGTCTCAACCAGCAGTAAGAGTAGAACACTAGGACTAGGTACCTAACCTCGACTACCACACGGGGCGGATTGGGAACACTCTAATGGAACTGGTAGCACTGGGACGAACAAAAGGAACACTTGAAGGAGAGAGAGAGATCCATAATTTGTCTAGAGAGGCTTTTCAATCTAATTGAGACAATTATTTTCTGTTTTTAACTCACTTTAATGTTTTCCTGGGACTGCCGATTTTCTGAATTTGTTGTTCTCCTTTTTCTGTTTCTCATCAGGCGGAGCTCCCGAATCAAAACATTGCGACGTCAAACCGCGCCGACGAAGCAGAAACAGCGGAGAAAGAAGAAGAGAAAAGCACGCCGCAAACAGCAAATGAAATTAAAATAGAGTTGTAACAGAAAGCGAATTATTTGTCTAACTGAATGCGGCAGAAACAGGGTCACATGTCGTCACATTCACAGTATAATAATTTGAAGTAACCATTTTTCCGCTGTATCTTTTTACCTTGTCCCAATGTGCCTGAGCTTCGAAATGTATTGTAGGGATGCCTTTGAAGCAGGTCCATTGGGCAAATTAATCCTTTTTGACGGACAAATATAATTAAAGGCAAAGGTGTGGGTTTTATTGGGGTGAAATAACACTTGTGAGTCCTTTACCTGTAACTGTCTCTGTTTTTCATCGTGATAAGTCCCTATCCCTGTGATCCCTGTTCCTCTTCTTTCCGATCCTTGTAGTTCTTCTTCTCTCTTCGTCCCCCTTTTTCATCCCTGCTTGCTGAGTCTCTCTCGTCGCCATTGGAGCGGAGTGCGGACTCTTCAGCTGTTGTGCAGTTGTTGTGCAGCGACATCGACAGCAAGCAGGCAACCAAGTCCAGACCCCATCCATTCCCTCAGACTCGACCTCCTCGTCCTCCTCTTCCACCACGATGCTCCCGATCCGCGCACTCGCCTCCTCCATGGGCAGGGCCGTCCTCAGGAGGGGTCTGCAGACGTCAGCAGCGGCAAGGTAAGAAGCGGGGAACAGATCCGGGCAGAAAAGGAACTCCCAATGCAATCAAGGCCTTATTTATATGTTGTTCCAGGAACGAGATGTCGTTCACGTTCGCCGCTCCCAACGGCGTCCTGTACAACGCCGCCTCCGTCAAGCAGGTGGACGTGCCGTCCTTCTCGGGAGCGTTCGGAATCCTGCCGCAGCACGTGCCCTCGCTGGCGGTGCTCAAGCCCGGAGTGGTCACCGTCTACGAGGACGACGGAAAGACAAACAAGTTCTTCGTCTCGTCGGGCAGTGTCACCATCAACGAGGACGGATCAGTGCAGGTGAGAACGGGAGAAGAGAGGGAGGGACAACCCGAACAAGCAAGAGATATCGGCCTTTAAACGAATTGGAAAAAGTAGTCGTTATATTCCCGCAACGCAATGAAGCCTAAGTAACCAGTTGTGCCACTTGCCACCACGGGTAAATTATATCTTAACACGAGAAGAAACAACCCTCTGTCAAGACTAGTGCTTGTCGATTAGGTTGACTGCCGCTAATAACCCAAGAGCTGATCCATATTTTCTTCCTTCAGATCCTTGCTGAGGAGGCTCACCCCGTGGCCAACCTTGACGCCAACGCCGCCCGCCAGGTCTTGAGCGAAGCCCAGAGCCAGGTTTCGTCCGCCCAGGGCGAGGAGGCCAAGGCGGAGGCGCAGATCGCCGTCGAGGTCGCAGAGGAGATTGTCAAGGCAGCGGAGGCGTAAGAAGAACGCGACGCTTTGACTGCACCAGGGAGAGGATGAAAATAAATTGGGGAGGAGGCAGAATGCTGCGCGGTAGTTTTTAAAACATGTGGAAATATAAATGAAAATATCTAATAACGTTAAATTCTATTTGGAACATAAAACTTCGTCATCAGCAAGCACTTTGCTTTGCCGCTACAATTTTATTCATTTGGCACTAAACCTCTCCATGGATTTGCCATTGAATTATAATTAGCTTGCCTCTCACTTCTTTGTGTGTCTCAGTTCCTGAGTGTTCCTCCTTTTCTATGCCTGAGGACCCTGAGACAGAAAGATCCCCTACCCTGAGCTCTGCTGCTCTAGCCTATGTAATGTAACTCTCTTTATATACATACGATGCGCGTTCCATTGGCTTGCCTGAATGTACGGCATGGGTCACCTTCACTAGCCCAGGCAGCCCAGTCAGCTGCTAAGGAAAGTTCCAAACAAAGATCAGCTGTCCGCCTGATCTGCTTGAAGATGGACAGACTGTATGCACAGACAGGCCACAGGCCAAGCAGGGGAAGCTGAGGTGAAATAGTTCCAAACATCGCGCATCGTGTGTATATGTAGAGCAAGTTACATGAAAGAGCAAAGAAAAAAAAATTGTACAAATTCATTGACCCTTGCATTTGGGTAAACTCATCGCATTATTCGCGTCACTAGAGCTCAACAGTTTCAACATACTTATCCTTCCTAGAATACTCTACGTAGATATAAACATAATTATCCTTCCTAGAATAATCTAGATACATATGTACCTAGCATATTTTAATCCTTCCCACAACTCGTATCTCAATATAAACGGCAATATGATTATTGATATATTCATCGTATCGCTTAGTATCAAACCTATCATGCATTTGACTTACGTACATTCTAAACGGTGATAATAGAAAACTCGATAATAAATGCAGTAAGGACTAAAATGACTTGCAAATTGAAATATACCGGGTGGCTTTCTTGAACTGAGACTGTTTTTGAAGTATTCATAAACATAATTTATCTAATTCCAATATGTCCTCAAGGTACATCAATTTTGAGAGAAATTCAAGATGGTTATTTTGATACCATTATTTTCTTGTCGGGTCACAGCCAATTTTGGATAATTACAAAATGGTCCCTGTCAGCATAGTTTCTTGCCGGAAAAGCGCAATAATTGTACAAAAGACCAAATTTGTATATACCATTTCTCTCTAAAATACCATTGATTTTCTTTCTTGCATAGTTAGTTACATCTATTAGAAGCATATTAAGATATTTAGCTCTGCTATTACTTTACACCCACATTAGAAAATCAACAATTTCCTCAAATTTTTAGTTAATCCAGATAAAGAGCAATAGCTTTTTTATATACGAATTTAGACAAATTCTAACTGCAAAATTGAACTTTACAGGTCTTTTGACATATGCTGAAGTGTCCTTGTTGAGTTTCAGGGAGTTTTATTTTGATATATTATAGTTTACATTTTCCAGAGAAAAAACCTCTCCATTTTTGAAAAAGTGCCAATTTTCAAATTCTAATGAAACTTATAAATGCTAGCAAAATTTTGCAAAAAGTACTTTTTTAGGGTAATTTGGGGGCAAAAAAGCCATTGAAATCCTTAGAACGCCCTAAGGAGACATTTTGGCCCTTTAAATTGACCATAAAGCTTCAAAAATCCGGCGCGGGGCTCTTCTCACCAATAATTTTCAAAATCACATTAAACATACCAAAACATGTTAAATTTTGCCCCAATTTTTTAAGATGAGTCTAATATGACCAAATTGTCCCTAGAAACAATATAATAATTAATAAAAGCAATTACATGGAGGATTTGATTTGTCAAAAAGTAGTCTCAATTCAAAAAAGCCACCCGGTAGTCTAAGACCAGCTGGATATGAAAATAAATCCTTATTAAATTGTATCATAATATAATCAATCAACTCTGCAAGAGACAACTTGAAGTAAATTTTGTTATATAAAATTATAGTATTAGTTATTATATAACTTAATGTTAATTAACGTTTTTATACAGTGCAGTTCAATAAATCATACACAACAAGCATCTTTTCAATCTTTATATAAACTTTATTTATCTTTTTTTTACTTTTCTCCTTTGATTCAGCTCTAGGGGAAAACACAATATAAGAGTAACTTTATATCTTATTCATATCAT
>LR137231.1:17317-28853 GCA_900659605.1 Tisbe holothuriae | reverse complement strand
TATTTTTGGGAACTACCTTTTCAGGTTCATTGCAATA
Source organism: Tisbe holothuriae (assembly GCA_900659605.1). Taxonomy (NCBI): domain Eukaryota; kingdom Metazoa; phylum Arthropoda; class Copepoda; order Harpacticoida; family Tisbidae; genus Tisbe; species Tisbe holothuriae. The sequence continues at coordinate 28,816 of LR137231.1, read as the reverse complement.
GCACGCCGCACATGGGCAATTTGTGTGGCAGCTTTTTGGCGCATTTGAAAAATCCCAAGCACCTGGGCCGGGATTTGAACCCCGGCCCCCTTGCATGGGAGTCTCGCACGCTAACCATTCTGTCACGGGCTTTCACCCATGTTACTTTTTACTTTCAGGTGAAGGACTTCAGCTCCTTCTCCGACGCCATCTTCACACTGCTCCGGACGATTCTCGGCGATTTCAACTTCCACGAGATTGAGCAGGCAAACAGATATCTGGGACCGGCTTTCTTCCTATCATACGTGTTCTTTGTCTTCTTCGTGCTGCTGGTAAGGGATATATAAGGCTTGAGTTCAATAATAAATATTAAATTTTCCCCAACTGGGACTCTGGGAGTTGAAGGTTGCACAGCAGTAATAATTATACTATGCAAGTAGCGGTGTTTTAAAGTTGCAAATTATACAAGCTTATTCATGAAGTGGCCGTGATGTGCAGGAAAAATATAGCTTAGATTATCAAGATGAATTGGGAGACTAATGTTTTAGTAGGAAAGTTAACTTTCCTGTAAAATATAGCTTCAAACACGACATTCATGATGATAGGCAAGACTAAAGATAGAGTTTTGGAAGTTAGGGTTTATAACAGTTGATTAAGTTAAGCGTCTTTGAATCTTTATACTGCTTCAATTTTGGCTTCACAGTTGGAGAACAAGGAAAATGTGTGTGTGTACCATATTATTATCCTTTCTTTCCAGAACATGTTCTTGGCCATCATCAACGACACCTACAGCGAGGTGAAGGCTGAGATCGCCGCGCAGAGGAACGAATTCGAGATTGGAGACTACTTCAAGAGAGGATATAATAACATGCTCGGAAAGGTAACGAAAACTTGTGCATTGGATGCCTAGAAAAGACGACAATAAGCTGAAAAGCTATTGACTTCTTAAGATCATAGTTATGTAGAGGGAAAATGTTTCCAAGTTTCATACATTAGTATTTTAGTAGATATGGCAGGCATTTATCGACTATAGGCTATTAACAATTTATGATAATTATCATTCAATTATCATTGTTTTTCCACAGGTCGGTCACCGTAACAAAAATATTGACATCACGAACGCTCTCAAGCTGGCCGAGGCTGATGGCATCATCACATATGATGAAATCAGACAGAATCTTAAGAAGTGCAATTTCTCGGATATGGAAATTGAAATGTTCTTTGCGAGGTACCTTAATTTTACAAATAACTGCTATATGCAAAAAATGTCGTATTAATGCAGTAAACGTCTTTTCTTTCTTTTCCTTCACATGTAAGCAATCATTGAAAGAGCTTAAATCAATCTAGTTAGGTTAAGAACAATATACAATAAAGTTTGGAAACACACTTATAAAATTCTAAAAAAAATATATATATAGAAATATGCGTGTCTTTAAGAAAGTAAATTATTATATATACCAATTTCAGCGAAAATGCCAGTAAACATATTCCAATCTGTATGATGTAGCCGTCAAATAATATGTTATGGCCATAAATACAGCCATTTATACGAGAGCAGTAATAAAGTAAAGTAATAAATATTGCTGAGCTATTGTAACCCGATCTTTATGTGCCTTCTATCACCCAATGCAATGTCAATTAATCGTCCTGCCTTTATAATTTACGTAGCATCGCTCAGCCGCCCACTACACATCAGTCAACGTGACCGCAAGTTTACGCCATAGCCACACGACATAAACAAATCCACGTAAAATGGCTAGCAAATTATGTAAGACCAGAGTGGTTGGTATTGTTAGAGATAAAATGACTATTTATGTGGTTATATAATTTATAACTGCTCAAGTTACCCAATTATTAAGAGTTTTATCTTAGAATTCGCTTTTGTCGTGTAGTGACGACCTTTAAAAAGACGTGACAGTGACAATCAGTTGAGTGTATTTTCTCGCCTCATCTATTCACATTGTTGCATTCTAGGCTAGCGTGTCAGACTGAGAAGTCAGGGCAAGGATAATGTGCAAAGTGAAAGTAGCTGATAGTAGTAGTATCTGTTAAAAAAAATCCTGAAGTATGTTGCTCAAATGAGTTTACTAAGTAACTATTTTATGAATCAAACCTTGGTAAGCGTTACAGTAAAATTACAGAGAGTTCCCAACTTTTCCTGCATCTTAAGATTCGGATATATTTTATTAATGGCCCATACGGTTCATTTAATTTTGACAATGACCAATGTTGCTGTTCAAAACATATTGTTGTTATTTACAACTTTTCACGTCGGACACATTACACTTGCCTCAAAATACAAAATATATATCATACAGAATAGTTTATTTTCCCTGCATATGCGTTGTATATACAGAGATGGTACCACAGGATAAGCAGAGGTAACACTAATTAGACAGACCAAGGACAAGCACCTATAGCTTGGATTACGATGCAATGAGGATTTTTTTGATATCCCAGAAGGGAGACTTGATGTTTTATGAATTTGACAAGGGTAACGCCTGTACTGTTAATAGAATTCTTGGATTTGGATAATACTCGCATTGCGCACCTGATGTTAAAACCGAGCAAATTGCATCATATTTCCAACTTGGTTAAATACTGTAGCCTACAGCTATGCTAGGATACACAATATACACCCGGCTACTGCGGCCGAAAGTGTGAAATTGCATCGCAGGAATGCTTGAAGGGTTTATCTTTAGTGTAGTCCGGTCTGGTGCATTTCTCACGCCTAGCCTATCATAACAAACACACATGCTAATTGATATTGTCCCTAAGGAGATGTTGCAAAATGATTGCGTTAATTGAGATTTGAATGCAATCATTATTGGATTCTCAAAAGACTTTTTTGCATATATGCACAGATGCACTCATGGCTGTATTGCAAGAGCATCATTACATCAAAACAATTCCCTTTTTGAGTAGGTTGTACACTGTAATTACGTGGACGTAGTCGGCGTTTATACACAAAATGCATATTATGTTAAAATATTTTTACTAGTGATCCCTTAATGTATATTTTTGGGCACTACCTTTTCAGGTACATTCACTAGTACGCCGAATTTGCAATTTTTCATCATCATGCCGCAGGGGGATTCAAGCCCACAACCTTCTGGGTTGCTGTCTAGCGACTTGCGAATATGGCTACCACGGCCCCCTGCATATTAAGTTATATATTAAATCTAAATCATCCCGGTTAGCTAACGTCACAACCATATTCTCTTCTTTACCTTGTACTGCATCTCTGGATACGCAATCCACGGGTTCCCCTGACAAATGATTGACTTGATGGGATGCTGCCACTGCTTATTCTTGACCACGTTTGGATCGTTCTCCGTGAGCGAGAGACTCTGGCCGTCGAAATCCTCCTCCGAGTAGAAGGTGACCCGGGAGACTCCGTCTCCGGCCACTTGCAGCTGGGACATGCGCTTCATGTTGGCGGTGATGCGAGGGACCTTTTTACTCGCTGGAAAAAAGGGAAAACAAAAAGATTTTAAAGATACCAACTACATCAGAGTCAAACATTATATGTTCTTTTAAAATTTTAAAAGAGGTCAATCCTGTACCAAAACAGTTGCAACGGCTCCTAGCCTAACACGTCCTTTGATCCCAACAAAGATAACCTCAACAAATTTCTATCGTCTTAAATATGCTAGCGTGCCTTTACCACCATTGAGTTTTTTAACGAATTAATTGTTTAAGGGAATCTTGTTTGAGCTCTATTACAAAGACTCTTCAAATAATATCGGTATATGTTATCAAGGATTCTTGGCTTTTTACAACTCTTTTTTACTCCCCACTTTCCTAAATTCAAACACATCTCATATTTCAAAGAAATTAGAACACAGATTATCTCTACAGTTGGCAAAAACTACCGGGGAAACTTGAAACATTTTCATCGTGTTTAGTTGAGGTATTTTTTCTATTCATTCTTTTGCTATCATTTTTGACATCGTTTTCCAAGATTTTGTTTGGGTCCCAGTAGATATTTTAGAAAGTCTTATATAAAACAGAAAGGGTGCCTTAGATCCAAGGTTTTTGGCTAAGATATTTTTTTTGGTATAAGTGGGGCATTTAATGCAAATTGTGCTCATTAAATAAGTCAAAATATTCCGGATATTTCTAGCCTCAATGACAAAGCAGATAACATTCTTCAACAAACCAAAAGAATCCTAATTCTCATCTCTAGAATCTTAATGTCAGCGATTGAATGTAATGACAAATTGAAGAATAGTTTGAATGCCTCAGGATATTTATTGAACGTTTCTTTTTCCGCAATCTTGTTTTTCCGTTAAAAAGAGGCTTATATCAGCAACGTATGTGGTTTCACTAATTGCCAAGCCTGATGGTCATTCTGTTAGAAGAAGCCAGATACTAGATATCTAGGGACTCGTGTTAGAGAAGTACATGCGTGCGTACACTCATCATACAGGAATACGTCTAGATATTGATTGCTAGAATCATTAATAACTAATTTGTACCTTCAATAAATGAGATATCATGGGCCTAGATACAGTACACGTTAATCATGTGGCTGAATGTCTGGACAGCATGTATAGAACTTTATCTTAATCATTCCCTTGATAGCAAGGTCTGTGTGCCTTATGACCCGGTTATGAAATTATGAACCCAATGTATTCTGAAAGTCTGAATGTTTTATAAGCGGCAATTTAAAAAGACATAAACCAGACATCAGAATTGTGTTGCCAGGTGTCTCTAGAACCTTTGAGTGATACGCACAATGGTTTACACCAAAGCGCACACTGGTTTCGAACAAGAAACAATCCTACCTATCTCATCCTCCACATTCTTCATCTCGGTGCTACACCGACTATTCCTCCCCCTCAGCTTAATCTGACCAGCCACAGCAGCCATTTTGATGAGCAACACTAAACTGCTTCGATCAAAGGATTGAATCCGACTAATCGCTATTTTCCACGCTCAATCATTGAAGATATTTTGGCCTTGATAGGTGACATATTTGAGAGGAGTTTGGCCTTCAAATTGAGGCATGATATCAGGAGGGGAAAGGAGGATCAAAATTATTTGCATGTGCGAGGCGGAATCAAAATCAATATATACATATAAGTCAAACTTCATGCTTCCTGATGTCTAATATGTAGCTAGATTAAACCAGTTAAGGGCATAAACTGACCCTCTGGTCATCTCGGTTCAATTTCTTTCACTGTCTAATAAAACGCATAGTTGATATCAATGTATAACCATTCATACCTGGGTTAACTGTTACTGAATCTCGCCTCATCTTGCTATCCAGTTTGTACCACTATTTAAACACAAAACAACTCTTTAAGACACTTTTTGATCACTCTATCTACGAATCAACTCCCTAGGCACAAACTACGAAACTGACTAGCCCGATATTTTGGCGAGCTGTATAGCGTTAAACAATTAGGCCTTCCTTCCTTCAGAGACGGACTCCGTAGGTATTTTCATCGTGTACCCGGGGTCAGCAATATCAAGAAACTCTGGAATTTGAGACTGTTTATAAACAAAAAGAGGGAAGAAGACGTTATCGAGGGTATGAGAATGTTGAAAGCTATTCAAGGTAACTGCTGCTGCAGTCGATGTGACTGGATAGAGTAAGGTGTCATTTATTACGGGAGGAAGGGTGTGCTGGTCCTAAGTAATAATTAAACTATATATATTATGTATTTATGCCTTGGTATACTAACAACTGAAAAAGTCACTGACACCAATCATGGCAATCAATGAGCATGTATTTTTATAGTATTCTTTAGGGACCATATCTACATAAAAATGCATAATTGGCGACTTTATTTATCATATTCTAAGTGTATGAAACAATTCATTTTCAATGGCAGACAAATTGCTTAAATGCTTAATGAACATTCGAAATCTTTCTAATACTTAAGGGTGCGTCTACACGGGGAGAAAAATCGAGGAAGATATTCGGAAGATCTTCCTCGTACAGTAGTAAAAAAAGGGAGAAAATATTCCTCCCTTTTTTTATCAGCCCACTCAGCCCCGCTGCGCAGGTGGAGAATATATTCCGAAAATGTTCTTTTTATCTTCCTGTGTAGACTTGAATGAAATGAAACCCTGCACAGCTTCATATCTTGAGTAACTTTTTATCCAGCAAAATATTGAGTCTTCTTCTCAGCATCTCAGTTCTTATTTCATATTAGGCGGAAGTCATTTGAAATACAAGTCGCGTGACATGTTTCTGAAAGCTAGGTGAAAAAGACTGCAAAAACTAGACTTTTGCGTACGCATTCATGACGTTTTGAAGAGTGGATATTGTAAGTATGAGATAATATACAGAATGGAGTGTTTGTTTAGGACTAAGTCTTGTAAGTTGTAAGCAAATAAACCTTCATGAGCTTTGATGAAGGTGGACAACTGGGTCTTATTTCATTCATAACTTCAGTCCCATAGCACACAACTACAGTTTACAGTGTTTTCTAGACTAGTGTTTCCTTCATCTAACACTGATAAAGTTATAGATCAGCTAATACTGTAAGCAATTTTGCTATAATGATGTAGCTAGTTAATAGTAGTTATACTTCAGAATTGTCATATTGCTATAAAGAAAAGAAAAGAAAAGTATTGAGCAGTATTCTTACCCCCATTTTCCGCCACACCCATTTTATTCCCTACACTTGTCTTCCCCCTCATTTTTGAACTCTCTCAATGCCCCCACTTAACTGTATTTAAACTTAAACCACTCTAAACTATTCTCTCCGCAACTTTCCAGATTCCTCCCGAAACTAAGTGACGCCGGAAGATAGGAAAAAATATATAAGGAAATATGGGATAGACAGTTGACGGTTACGACGAGATAATTAGTTAAGTATTAATAAATTATCACTAATATTAAACTACCAAAATTAAGGTACAACTAGTTACTATTAATGTTGCTATTTAACCTAACATGTCTACTCTGCATATCGGTGGGACAAAACGTCTGTAATGTACAAGTACAAACAAGTAGATTACAATACTAACCTAGTATTAGTTGATATTTTTCTAGTGAGTTAGTGACGTTCTTATATATGAAATGCTACATATTTAGTCGGGTATTCAAGTATGCTGCGGCTCTTTAACAGATCTCCCAGGGGTCGGGGACGGAAGCGAAATATAAGGTGGACAGTTTAAGGAAGGAAGAAAGGAAGGAGGAGGGAGATCTAATATGTCTGAAGGTGGGCCTACGACGTTTAAGCCGATATATTCATTCAAGGAGCAATTTCCGTAAGGAATTAGGAATCGAACGCTATGCTAGGAGAGTCTTGGGTTTAAGTCCCCCAGTAAATAAAGTTTTTAACTGGTCATAGTAACCTTTATGTTGTATTAATATATTTGTTTAAGGAAAGTAGCGTCGACTACCTATAATCAAAAGTGAATTGTTAGCTGCAACTGTAGTGTAAAAGTAGATAATAGCATTCAATTTCCATCCCACTCTCCAATGAATCCAGGAAACGATCGAATTCTCTCTTTCTTAAGAGCTGTCAAACCTGGACATTGTCCTTTTTCTTCTTCTTTTGCCAATGCTGGCATGATAAGATGGGACACAATGGACCCATTTGTACTTCGATAAGGAACGAGGGTAGGTAGGTAGAGCGGAAAAACGACGTGTACGAGGATAGTAGCAATATTTATGGAAATAACAGACATTCCGGTAGTAAACAAGGTATGTGAGAACACATGAAAAAGGCTGAATGACCTTGTAAAACAGCAATAAATAATCTCAAAATAAGTCGTTTTAACAAACAAACAGAAAGTTCACAAACTATTTAGTGGACAACCGAAAACTCTTTCCACAGACTCATAAACAAAGAATTTATGTGTCAAGTTGTCTCGTCCTTAATTTATTCAGACAATAAAGAATCTACAGCCATATCATTTGACCAGACTCTGTCGGAATTTAATCTCAGTCGTATTCATTACTGGACGGTGTTTTATGTCGTTTCATGTCTCGTTATAACTCCGTGACTAGACGATATTATCATCCATTTCCAAAACTTACTGCATCTTGGAACTGGCAACCATGGAATTATAAACAACTATATAAAGCGTTGAGATTACCAAAATTGCATTATATTGCTAACTTTTCTATTATCCCTTTATGTTTTATTCGTGATACTTCAACAAAAAGCAAACATTTACCAAATTTGGTTTTGCTGTGTGGCGCAGGCCTAATAACAATCGATCTTCCCCCAAATAAGACGTCGCCGCTGCTGTCACATTTTCTAAAACACACCGCTACCTGATTGAAAAGGGAAAAACAGCCTTTTAAAAGGTGTTTTTATGACCATTAGTTACTTTTTGTGTCGGAATGTCGGGAATATTACGTAGAAGTTAGTCATGGTCAATGAGAAACCTGAGAGTTATATTCCGGGTACAACTAAATTATAAAACTATATATAACACCTTAAATCATGACCTTGCACTTCTAGAATTACTAATTTCACCTGCATGTATTCGTTTCAGCAGGTGCTCTATTTGAATGAAAAATTAAACGCCACTGAAGCCGACTTTGTAGTCTTACGAAACGGAGCGATAAGTGACCTTCAGTAGTACGTTGTCTAGAATAATATGTTACAATGGAAATCGCCCCGCTTATCCATATAATAACATAAAACTATGTTTTACTGCATAGTCATTTAATATACATGTAGGTATTCGAAAACAGTTGTTAATTGAATATTTAATCCTTTTAATTCCATCTCCGTATGACATTGTCCCCATTCTAATGTTTCCACAAAAGAATTTCTTCATTTGAATTGAGACATTGGATCCGGGAAACGAAAGGTACAAAAATGCAATCGGAGACGGCGAAGGTTGCATTTTGGATGAGCTATTAGTAGAGTAGCTCAAGGGAAAAAATGTCTAGGTTAGTGGAGATAAAGGGATGCATCATTTCATATTAGCAGACTTTAGCTAGCTTACTTATGTTACCAATAAGTAATGCACTGTTAGCGACTTCTCACCATATACACACCAAGTCACGTTTTAAATTTACTGTAAACCTGCTTTGTGTAAGTATTTGCTGGAATTCTAAGGGTACTGCTTGTAGATAATAAGTAGATCTATAAGCCACTAGTTTTCTACGTTCCATTACTCTCTGGCATTAACATCATAATAATTAGAATTATCTAGATACATATGTATCTAGCAAATTTTAATAATAATAATAACACTGCAGCGTGCAAAAGCAGTACATTAACCTCTCTCTATATCTGCCCTCCGTCATTCCTTCCCAGATAAATGTCTCAGATGCTTTTGGTCAAAGGTATGCGTCTTAGAGAACGGTGTTTCCGCAAACTTGAGATCGAGAGAAAGCCTGGAAAGGTCGAATTGCGAAAGGAAGAAGAAAACATTAAAACAGGGTCAGCAGATTCCTGCAACGCAACCGACCGTTTGGGAAAGTAGAGAACGGACTTGAGGAAAGAGAAAAAGAGGCAATAAAATATTGTTGTAATATTGTATAAATCACAATTTAGTACAACGCAAATTATCCCTATCATAGTAGTTCTTAAATCTGCGCTGCCCACATTTGAATTCCATTAATAATGAAAGTGTCTACATTAGAAAAATATGCTTCCTGAGTCCGCTTATTAAAAAGCTTAAGCAGTTCCTAAGGTCTTCCTTAGTGCTAAGTATTAGGTTTCGGCCAATGAGAAGCCACTATTTTGGCTAAAGGAGCACCTTAAGCGCTAAGTAGTTCATTTGAACTTTTTAATAATCGGCCTCTGGTATTTGCATTTAGATTTTAAATGATTCAAACATCCTTTATTGGCTTTCCCATGAATGTATTGCATAGTGTGTATAATGTGTCTCAATCCCATTTAACTGCATTTAAGGAATGCAAAATTTAAAATTCACTTTTCACCTTCAAAAACCTCAACCGTAAAAGCTGAATGAAATCTGCAAGAGCTTCTCGTCTAGTCTCGTTAAAACTTTTATGTCAAGGCTGGAAACAAGAAGACTTTTGAGCAGTAAAATAGAGTCTTAAAAATGACTTTGACACAGAACAGACTGAATGAAATGCATGAAATCTGATGTGAAAGCGCAGTTTAGGCTTTTGGGTATGCAGGTGACCCATTGAGATACAATAGTCCTATCTGAATTTATGGTGTTTTGGTAATTGCGTCATATTCAAATGCCCGTCAGGGGGCAGCAAAAAACCGTGACCAGCGTCATAACAAAGAAATGCGTCATAACAATGGCATTTTATTCCATTTTATAAAAACTTAAAGGTACTTACCTTGCAAAAACAAAAAATGAAAAGAAAATATTTATAATCCCTGTTGCATGAGATTCCTTTGCATAAACTAAAGAAAACATTAGTATAACAATATAAAGCTTTCATAATTCACCAATAGAGGTCACTCCAAATTGTAAGCAAAACAATAACAAACTGGTCACGATTTGCAGCGCCCTCTATTAGTCCATTTTCGGCCCCTTTAAAACAAAATGGCGGACTCCAGTGCAGAAGGGACTATAATACTATTATAGTATCTCAACTAAAAATGCAAACAGAAAACAGTATGCAGTATATTGTGCAACTAAAATTATTATTCAAAGTCTTATTCCCCCGGAGAGAGTATTTAAATTATTTGGATAAACAAAGTTAGTTGCATATTGTTGGCTTTGCGAAGACATTTTTCTTGTCTCTTATTATTACAGTTTAAGTTGAATGTCTGCCACCATCCCAGGCTGCTACCAAAAGCATGCTTCTAAGCAACCATAAAGTTATAGATAATCGTATTCCATTAAAATACTTATGGTATAAAAGGTATAAATGCATCCTATTGAAATGCTTCCAATTTGGACTCTGAAGTTACTAATTGAACTTTTATCCGCCCTAACTCATAAAGATCAATTAGATCATGTATATTATAGCAAATTCGAAAAGTTGTTTTCCCCTATTTGCGGAAAGAGCTATTTTGCCGAAAAAACGAAAAACGAAAAAACGAAAAACGAAAAAACGAAATTTCGTTTTTCAACCAAAGCTGAGTTTGCTCTCCTACAATAGCTGTGGGCTGAGCTCTCCTGTCTCAGCTGAAACCTCACAATACGTGTTCCACAGCAGTCACTGTGGCCGTGGTTGAGACCGCTGGTGCACCAGTCCGCCACGGGGGACATGATGAAGTTCAGGACGCCGACGTGGATGCCGGACAGCACAGGGATCACGATGTCGGCAGAGGTCGTGGGAGAGCTTTAACGGGCGGGCGCGTCAGGCGCGCTGAAGATGATGAGCACCTTGAAAAATGAAAAGGTCGATTTGTGCCCTTTTGTGGCCTTTAAAGGTCAAAAAGTTCAGTTTGCTTTTAGCAGAAACGGAGCGCCGAATTTAGGCAGGAGAGCAGCTGTTTGCGCTCAGCGCGGCAGCGCGCAGCTGCGCGCTGAGTCAAGTCCAGCTGAGACGAGAGCAAACTCAGCATCGGCTGCATGCGCTGAGAAACGAAAAAACGAAAAAACGAAAAAACGAAAAAACGAAAAAACGAAAAAACGAAAAAACGAAATTTCGTTTTTTCG
>LR137231.1:0-17217 GCA_900659605.1 Tisbe holothuriae | reverse complement strand
CTCATTTTTTTTTGTTTTTTCTCTCTCTCTCTCTCTCTCTCTCTCTCTCTCTCTCTCTCTCTCTCTGTCTTTGGATGTGCATATGTGACATATTGAGAGAGAGGAACTGTTTAAGTTAATCCGCCGTGAAAGTGGATACGGACAGCTTACAGCAAAGCAAGAAACTCAAGAAGAGCAAGGACGATTATAACACGCAGATGATTTAATGCGATAGATTTTCCCCCGTCTGCTGTGGAATATCAATATTGTTTAATATACTTCCTACCGGGGCTTCAAATTTATGAGCTGCTAAAATACTGTTTACGTACTTGTGGCATACGCACACAACCGTTTAATATTCTCACTCCAATCAGCTGATTCTTCCACCCAAAAACGCTGCTTCTCGAGGTCGTTTACTGCTGGGCCACAAAACTTCTTCTTGTTTCTTCTTTTTCCTAGATTTGTTTGTGAATCGGATCGGGTTTTGGGGAGAATAAAAGTCGCGCTCTCAAGAGTGTGTTTTCGGACAGTGTACTCGCGGTTATACCACGATGCAAAACATGGGGCATTAAATATGCTTAAACTTTGCTTATATATTGCTTCATACGCAACCATTGACATTGCTTATTGACGTATATTTGCACTTAGCGATGGGTGCGTACATAACCATTGCTAGCGGGCCCTCCTCCTCCTCTCCTCATGTGTAGTATGTGTGAGTTGTTTTTCTCCCTTGATTTTTCTTCTTCCACAGTTTTGCATTTATAAATCATACGCCCAAAATGTGTACAGATTTTAAAGTGACCAGAAGCTATTGCAGGCAATAAATGTGACATTGTAAAGAGTTGATTTGTTTCCAGTGTGATGTGAATTGACTATAACGACAATTTAAGTGTAAACAACTGACATGGCAACAGAAGTAATGCTTCAAAATAGTGGCCTAATTTCTCTAAACTTGGGTTAGGCAGTGAAATAAGTGGAATAATTGAAAGCGGACTTTGAAAATGTGGGTCACAGTCATGCAAAAATATTCTGGTTTCACAAATCATATGATTCATTTGTGGGTGTAATTCAATACATTACTCAATCTAGCTTGTAACTGTCAAATTCATCGTTAATTATTTTCTATCCTCTTTCCAGGTCCATCCGCCGATCTCAAAAGACAACTCCATCCAATCTAACACATCCGTGGATTTTCGCTTGACCAATTCATTTGCATCGCTGATTAAAAAGAGATGATGATGATGCCCAGTGAAGAGTGATCAGAAGACAAGTTTAATTAAGTGATTAAGTGATTTAGCAGTGGGTAATTATCGGCTTTCATCATGTCATCCCTACTCAACAAATTCAAGAAGAAGAAGGATAAAAATCCGAGCAAAGGTAAGAAGAATGTCATTATTATTATAACTCAAAGCAATTTCATACCCATAACTGGCTTTCTTATTCCGTTCTCCATGGGCCCCATGAACACAGTACAGGAAATGACTTTGGCACAGTGGGTCAGATAATGTCATGCAATGTGCTTTTCAGTTATATTAATAACACAGTGTAGCATATGACACCACTGTGAGAAGGGAAGAAAGCAATGAAAGAGATTCCTTCTGTTCTTTCCCATTGTGTGACGATGCCAACCATTCCTACTCGTATTAATCAGGGTTGCCACTTTATGAACCATGTAATGCAGTTATTGCTCCATTCGGGCATCCCTTAGACCGAAATATATAGGGCCATTGTCCTTTAAGAGCAAAAAGAGGGGTCTGATTGTCTGTCCCTAACTACGAGCTGTATGTCTTGGGTAGAAGGAAGAAAAAAAATCTGTTTGGTTTCTTCGCACCAAATCAAATACTTGTAATTTATTTTCTTACTTGTACACATATTGGGTGATTTAATAGCAGTCACACACATAAATTATGGAGGTATTTTTTCCAGTCTTAATCCTTTCTGATGTTCCATAACTGCCACAATCAAACCAATCTTACTGTTTAGAGAACAATATATATTATGAAGTATATGCATTTAACATCCGTAGGTTAAAAAATATTGGATCCTAACTTGCCTTAAAATGAATGAATAAAGTTAAATAAATCCATAGAATTTTGCCTTATCTCATTTAGTAGAGTGCATACACTCTCTTTGTGTACTTTGCCCAGATTATACAAACTGCTGCCTACATACTTTTATCGCCACTAGAGAGCGCTCAAAATTGTAGACTTATTTTTCAGAGTCGTATTGCAACGCCCCCTATTGAAGAAGTCTAGTAACATCTACATAGTGGATGTACTTTTAAGGGATCGTTTGTAGTTTCTCTAGGCAAATGGACGCAATAGTTTCGAACTAAATAATATAATATAAATTATATGATTACGGCAGTTAAAAAATGGGCATTTTGAGGTGACCATTATTTTACGTACGCTCACATGGGCCCATGAATTTAGGTAACATTCCGTCCCTCTCATTGTATTTATCTTGTAATTTTAACCCATTCAGAAGCTTATTTAAATCGTACATTCGGCAGTAAATACTACGTATTTTGACTCACAAGACAAGAAGTTTTGATTGCATTGAAGTATATTTTCCCATCAGAAGTTACGTTTCACCGAAAAAATAATAATAGCAAAATCAGTTGGAAACCCCAATTCCCACCACTAGAAAATAATATAAACTTTCTGTTCAAAATAAGACTTTCTTTTTCGTCTTCTTCCGGAGGCAAAAAGAGAAGATTTCTTCTGTCTTGTTCCATTTGCAAAAGCCTTTTGGGAAACGGGGGAGGGAGGAAAGTATATTTAAAGTGAGAGCGTACGTGCCCAGTATGAAACGAGAATGATGTCCTACAGGTCGAATCCAACTTACGAGTCTTCAATGTCAAGTGAGGTTGAGAAGGAGAGAGAGAGAGAGAGAGAGAGAGAGAGAGAGAGAGAGAAGCCCTTGCTGTCTTTCAGACAGGTTCACAAAACTTTTCTACCAACCTTCTTCATCTCGGTCTGTCTTCCTTTCTAGAGCAGTTGATTAAATGAAGAGTTTCATTAGATCTTTAGATTATATACGAATACAATAATGACTTCCCTTATCTATGTAATGTACGTTACATGTCCTCGTATAAATCACCTGCCTCTAATCAGAACCTCTCTAAAACCACTTCTGTCCATGGTTGTACAGGAGTTGGATGCCGTTGGCTCACGGGAACGTAGAAGGACATATCGGCAGACATAGCGCGCGCTCGGCCTCCCTCCCCCTCCAAAGGCCATTGAGCTGAAACAAAAGGCCGTCTAAGACGTCTTTGGAAGAAGGCCAAGGCTAAAAATAGATCTGTGGCGGTGCGCTGGAAGCAGGAGACTCTACAAAGCCACTTCTCACATGTATTAAGCTATAGACACTCCACGAGAGTAAATGTGGCCTTATCTGGATTATGGAGATGCATATCATAGCATACTAGTTTTGTCTAAGTACTCTACTATAATATGTAGCTATTATAAGATTTCCCCCAATTCATCTCCTGCTTGACCCCAGTTAGCATGTGAGAAAATACTATAATGAAGCTAATTACAACATGCATTGAGAAAGAGAGAGAAAAGGCCATTAAAGCCTACAATTAACCGGCATATTTTCTCATGTATCAATCTCATAGCTGATAGAAGCTTGAACTTGTTGCAACTTGACACCGTCGGAATGCGCCAGATACAATTCAATTTGCAGAGCAGTATCGTACGAGACACATCTTGTTCAGATTCTGAGAAGAAAAGAGGGTTAAAAGAGGGGAGTTAGACAAGCTGACATAATTCGCAAATATTCCTTCGGTATAGACGTCTTTTTTCCTGCTACTTCTTTTGCTCTTTTTCCCTAAACCGGTTGAAGGCTACAAAGAAGGAGGAGAGAAGGTTATTTTTATAGATCCTTCTTGGTTCATTCAGCTGAGCCCGCCTTTGAAGTGAGGCTGAGTCCTTCTCGTCCTCACAAGGCCACAACAGAACCACTCGCAAAGACGCTTCTGCTTCTTCAGCAACAAGCACACAAGTTGATTCCTTCAAGACTTAAGCCAGCGTGCGCTTGAGAGGCCGAGAAGCAGGAAAAGGAGGCTGTGTGACAGGAAGAAGAGAAGCGCGTCTCACAAATCGGTGGCCTTTACGGCCTTGCAAAGAAGAAAGAAGAAGGCCAGAGAGGCACATACAGGGGGGAAGGTGTGTAGAGTGTGCGTGGAGGCAATAGCAAGGTGAAAGCAGAGCGCAGGAGAGAGAGAGAGAGGAAAACACCGCGAAAAAGTATAACACCGCGAGTGAATTTTGAGACGAGCAGTCGATCGTCGCTGAGAAGAGAAAACAACATAATCTTGAAGGTTATTCTTCAGCTTCGTATTGTTCTGCTGAGAGAAGGAGAGAGAATCAAGTATTGGATCAAAAGAAGGCGGAGGAGAAAAAGAGACTTTTTCCTTCTTCTCCAATATATAGAGCTATAACATAACTTACGTGTATTGATTTTTTGGTGTGCGTGCATTTTATAGTGCTGACCAAATCCAGTGTATCCAAGACTGTTGCTTTGTTTTTGGAGAGATTATATAGGAGCAGTGTGTGTTTTGTACCCCACTGTGTTCTCCATTTATTGTTGTCCAAATTCGGTGTCTCGTCTCTGTTTGAGGTAATTTCCTCTGCAGTGAGTGTCCGTGCGGCGTAAAAACAACATCAGCTGTTTTGATAGCACTGCCAGTGTGAGTGTTTTGTGATCTGGGATTGCAAAGATTGATTCTGAGTTGGATATTTCCCTGGTGGAACAAAGTCTGCTTAGGATATATTTAACCCGAAAAGGCAAATAACCAACAGCACAAGCGAAAGGTAAGCTAAATGTATGCACTATAAAAAGGACTGCTTGTCATTCATCGACAGAATATAAATATAGTATTCAATGCTGTCGTTCATCTCTGTGGGATGCCGTTAAGCTAAGATAGTGGAATAAAAATTAGTACTAATTTTGCACTTTAAGATAGTTTGCAATCATGTTTTTAAAAGAACGGCTCACTGGGAATAATCACGCGGGATTGTAGGGGAAACTTTTCTTTCTCTTTGGATAACGCCTTGTATTTAAACCGACTCATTAAGGTTAAGGCACGAGTCTTTAACCTTTTATCCCTAATCTGGCATCTTTAAGCAAACTTTGACACCAAATGATTAATCAAAGACCGCTAAACTACTGTAGGTGTATTAGGCTTTATCAAGTAGAAATGCGGTATGGCAACGTTACTAATAAAATTGATAACGCATGCATTCATTTTGGCATTAACAAAGTATTCCAGAAAATGGCAACAATACATTGAAGACGTCACTAGTTACAACATCAAATCCTTTAAAAACATACAAACTGTCGACTTTTATCTCTTTAAAATGAATGTTTTCCCTGCTGACAAGGCCTTTCCTGCATTTTAAACTGCAAAAAGTATCGATTATACATCATATGGTTCCATGATATAACAAATTCTGGACAAAACAACTTCACAGATATGACAACTTTTGGATATAATAACTATGGATTAAACAACTTTTACTATAATTCCTTTTGGAAAAAATAACTTTTGGACCAAATAACCTTGGATAAAACAAAATTTGGATATTAAGACACGTGCAATTTTTCACATCCTTTCAAAATACATAATTAAAATATGGTATTCAGTTGTGCAAATGGAAGGAAGTTGAATGCTTTAAATAATAATTGCCTTGACTTTATGTGCTACTTATCATTTTTCTTACTACCATATCCAAACATGACTAACTTATGTGCTGATGTGGAATACCAGCAGATTCAGAATATCAAGACTAAATTGGGTAAAATATTATAAATGACCTAATGGCTTCATTTGTTAAGGCCGCTCCATGTTGGAAATTTCGGACAACAATTAAAAAATATGTCAGTCTTTGAGCGGCCAAGGAAGACATAACTATGCATTCCAACTCTCATTTTAATGTCCCAAAATGAGTCTGTTCTTTTCAATCCTGTGGCTCTTCCCACAATTTGCCCAAAATACATTTTATCCCTGAACAAACAGAGGTTAATTTGAAGTAGACATGTTTTTGACAAAAAGTTATTATGTCCTGGTTATTTTATGGCCCATGTTATTTTCTTCCTTTTAGGTTATATCCAAAAGTTATTATGTCTATAGTTGTCTTATCCAAGGGTAATATATCCAAAAGTTGTTATATGGAAGTTGTTTTATCCAAAGTTGTTTTAAAAAGGGTGTTTTATCCGGTCACCACATCATATACCAAGATAAGCACAACATTTACCGGCAAGATGCATTCAAATAGAGTGTGGTATACAAACATGAAAGCTAAGAAGAAGAACTCGCTATAAGAGACTCCAATGTAAACGTTGGAAATATGAAGTAAACTATGAATATATTTTCCCTTTCAAAAGATTCCGAGCTCCAAGTTCCTTCTAGTTTTACTTTTTGTAAACGTTAAACTGGCAAAACTTCATCGTTGTCATGAATGTTTAATACAACAATTAGCCATCAATATAATTTTGGTCAGTAAAAATGCCTAGATTGTACAAAGTTAGGCGCAATGTAACCAATAAAAGACCAAATTCTGTTTAATGCTACTTCTTCTTCTTCTTTCTCTATTTTTGAGCTGTTGCTTCTGCAAAGGGAGATCAAAGGAGAAGAAATACCGAAAAAACGAACGGGCGGCAGCTATGTTCAATATCAAACAAAAAGTCTGAAAACTCTCTTCTCCCTGAAGCTCTCTCTCTCGTACGTAAAACTCCTTCTTCTTCTTCCATTGGAAAGCTGGTCTTTATTTTGCAAGGCAGGGATGACGACGTGTTTCAATAAGGTATAAAGGCAACATTTCAGAAAAACTGTGCTGTTAAGGCAGAATGGCAGCCCTGAATTTCGCTCTCACGTCACTTGGATTATATTCTTCTCATATATACACTTTTTGAAAGGCCTCAAGAATCTTTTACAGCCTTTGCTGTTCAAGGGTCGCCTTATTCTCTTCTCAGACTGTCTAGCCTGGAATATGAAACGTACAGTAACTCAGATTATAGTTTAAAATGTTGGCATTGCACGTCAAATTTGCGATAATCCTTTTCGTTATATTTAGTGCTATATTTGAACGTTTTAGGTAATACGTCAAAATTTAACACTCTCAGTACACGTAATGACAAAGGATACAGTAGAACTTAGTTCGTATCCATAAAGGAAATAGAGTTTTGGACAAATCTGAAGTTCTGATCCTAAATGTACTCCTACAACAACTACTTCATATTATTTACTTTAGCAATAATGATTCAGCACTCTAAGCAGCTCCCACCCACCTAAAACCGTCGTACACATTATTGACCCTCACATTTGTACCTCAGTTGGTTTTTATCCCTGCATCCCACAGGACTTAAAGAGATCTCGGTCTCATTTTGGACACAATCACATTAAAGACAAGCACGCGGCGAAGTTGTTACTCAGTCTGCAGCCGTCGCCGCCGCCACGCCTTTGATTATAATTTCTGACTCGATGGAAAAACCAATTAAATTCGACTTCGTATAAGGATGACTTTTCAATCATATATAGAAGAATACATATCAAGAACGATGGAGGAGCTGAACGGGGTGCACAATGGGATGGAGTCAGGAACAATTATATAACTTTTTTTAGACAACAGTGGTTTAATCATCATATTAATATCACTATGGTCCACTGTGCTACGCCTAATTAAAATAAGGACGAGATTTCCTTTTTACGTCCTCTGCATCATCCCTTTAATTCGCCCACACCTCTCTTGGCAAACATGACGGAGGAATCACATTAAAGACTCCTTGTTTTCAGCCGCTGATGCAGAGATTAGTCTTTGGTGTCATGCAATGTCACATGTATACGGTCCGGTTACTAAAACATGCACAGTCGTCTTAAGAAACCAAGTCCACTCTCTCTGGCGCACTGCCAATTTCAACCCCAAAACCGATCTTGTCATGAACCATTGAGCTGTTAAAGCTTTGATAGACGAGCTATAACATGCCATTGACTGAGGAGGTGTCATTGCCGTTAAAAAGTTAAAGGGGTTCGTTAATTGACAATGACACGCTGCTGCCACCGAGCTGCAAGTCAGTTTGTATGCCAGTGGTTTGATGGATTAGGCCTTTCCGTTGAAATTTCATGAATGATTTAGTTTGCTGTCCGCCTTGTAAGTTGAAAGCCAAAGTTTATATTTATAATTTCTCTGCCACGGACGACAAAACTATTTTTGGCCCGCAATCTGATCATACATCTGATCAGTAATTTATGGCCGCCTTCCTGCTTAATCCCCTCCTTTTACGGCGTTATATCATAAGAAGCCTCGTGCCTACACATGTGTTTATAACTTAACATTATATGCCTACGTGAGGTAAACTAATCCATACCGCACACTTGAAGACCAAACTGAGCATTTCCCCGATCTTAATTGGTTTTACCATTTTTCTCCTTTTGGTTGAAATGCTGAGATTCCGAGTTCTGATTGAAATGATCTCAGCCAGAGTTAGCCAAAATGTTCTCAGTCGTAAACACTTCAAAGGCACAACCAACTCTCTAGGATCCTACTCAGTTTTAGCATATAAAGCACCATTTATATGACATCATCATCTTTATATATAGACTTTATTTGGATCAGCAGAAGGTTCTTAAAGCAAAAAAAGAATATAAAAGGAGGAAAAATAGCTCTGTTGACATGTCTTTGCTTCATTTCCTGTGCTCGAAATGATCAGGGATGCCATTTCATTGCTTTGGAACACAGTTTTTTAAACGTATACGCCATTGATGATAATAAAACACTTTCATATAATGGCAACCCTCGTCAAAAGTGCTCCTCAAAGGCGAGATAAATTTGACGCAATTAGAGCCTGTATAGACTCGGCTAATGGGGAGACAGATACAGCTCTTGAGAAGGCGTTTTTATTCCATGTGTGAGGGCTGGAATGTATCAGCAACTGGGGCAAAATTCAGCCCGTTTATTGGTCAGAAACGCTCACAATGTTTACGATTGTTTTTGCAACCTTGTTTTCTTAGTGAATGAAAATCGAATAAAAATATGTCTTGAACGTGATTGCTACGGATTTATTAGACACATTTTTCTCTCCATTTGCAATCACACATCCTCCACAGTAGACTGGCTTTTTAACCTCATTGAAGGTGGCAAAATGGGTTTGTGCGATAGTAACAAAGTGTTATTTTCTCAGTAGACTGTACATTTGTCAAAAAAAATGAGCCCATAATGGAATGTGACAGGAAAAGTGCGAAATAACGTTTCCAAAGTGAAAGAAGTATTTGTTAGAATGAAGCATTTATGACATGTCTTACTTTGGACTACTTCTCTACTCTTGAGGATGCGCACAATATATTAATGATCATTTTTCCTCGTCATTTTTGTCGCCAAAAACGCTTTACAGTCCCATACTCACTTGGATATTAATAAAGCTGTATCTACTATCTACGTACCATTGCATGGAGAATCTCTTAATTTCTACTAAGCACCATGCATCACCCATTTGAACCTCTATTAGCGGTGGAGGAAGCCACCAAAACGCCATAAATCCTCTTTTGTACAACTTTTCGTGAAGGGATTAAAACCTTCAGCAGGGATGACATGTTTATACATACTCATTAGGCAATCAACCAACAGTGCACACAGTTTATAAATTACAAAATGGCAACCCTGAAATGTTATCTCTGCAAACAAATAATGTTCATATTCTCTTTAATATCCCACGATTATTTTATTAACGTCTTCACGCAAAGAGTTTTCTTCTTTATCCACGGCAGGCATTAGTTTGATTAAGATGCCTATTTGGGAATATTAGCATCGAACCACAGCGACCTCTGCCACAAAGTTTGTTTTAAACATGAATTGTATAAACTAAAATCACAGAAATGTTAATTTAGGCATTATTTCTAGCAAGAATAATACAATCCTAATATAATGGATGAACATGCCTGTAAGCTGCTATAAATAGGTCTATTTTTTCCTCCATTGGAAATTAATCGGATCAAATTACTCTGATGGTATAAAAACAAAACCCTCAAGAGTCCCTGACAAGCCAAAAAATGAATCAGAGATATTTCTGGAATAAAAAGTATTAGCTCATCTCAAATATAGATTCTGCCATAAAAAATTGCTAAATATATTACTCTAATCCCTCTTATTTTTAGGTAAGCTTATTCTACGGAAAAAGATGTCCTACTCATCTTGTTAGCATGCATTACTATTTCATGTATGGGGTAAGCCAAAATTGAATACTTTTCTTATGTACGTATATAAAATAGACATTACACATATTTTCACCTTTCCTAATTGCAAAATATTCACAATGTCCTTTGCTTCCAACGATATATTATGATTACAATCCATCGACCTCAAGTATATTCTCCAAAGACATTTTGTACGGCAATGGCAAGTCTGTTTTATACACTCTTTACCCTTGGCCAGCCGCCTCGGGGTCAAAACTGCGATAAAGAAAATATGATGAACGGTCTTATTTATCTCCGATTTCGGATCTTGTTACACTTTTTAATGTCTAAGGTGAAAATCAGGTATTCATAGAGAGTCGTCGTCAGCGGAGAAGTGATATTATTATAAATGAAGCACCGGGAGGGTGACAGCTACAAAAATCTGGACCGGGTTACGTGTGAGGTTAGGTTTCAATTCTTTACGGAGTCTTAACTCCAAAATGTTGACAACCAGAAACTCACCCCATTTTTTTTCTTCCGAATTGAAATCGATATTTCTTTTCTGCCATCATCTCATCGTGCGTGCGACCATTTTTAATCTCGGACGGTCAAAATTAGCTTTTTTAGCACATCCAGGCATTAGAGGATTACTTTTTGAAAGTATCAAGTAATTTTTATTCCTTCCTCTTGACTGAAGCTCATTGACAGCAGCCCTTGCAATCGAATGACCTTTTCCTGTGAGATAAAACTGTCTGTGACATCTCAGATCTTGCATTCATTTCTCCTCTCTCTCTCTCTCTCTCTCTCTCTCTCTCTCTCTCTCTCTTTCTCTTTCTCTCTCTCTCTTCTTCCTCCTTCTTCTCCTTCCTCCACTTGGACTTTTTCAGTCTTTTCTCCTCTCTCGTCTCAGCTCAGTCTGCTGCTGCATGCACTCGGCTCGGCTCCTCCTTCTCCTTCTCCCAATCTGCTCAGCCTCAGCCTTCAGCTAGCCCTTGCCTCACTCTCTCCGTCGCCCTCCGTCTCTCGTCCTCGAGAGACTTCGACGTACGAGACAGCCGAGTAAACTGCCACAAAATGGGGGGTTCAGTGGATGGAAGGCCGGGAAGGGATTCGCCACCTTTTGTTGGAAAAGTGCATATATGAAACTAAATGCTTTCTCTACCACTAGGTGGCGAATACCCTCCATGCAATGAAAAAGGAGCCATGTGGCAGTTTAC
Organism: Tisbe holothuriae; assembly: GCA_900659605.1. Lineage (NCBI taxonomy): Eukaryota > Metazoa > Arthropoda > Copepoda > Harpacticoida > Tisbidae > Tisbe > Tisbe holothuriae. The sequence continues at coordinate 5,847 of LR137231.1, read as the reverse complement.
TTGGCGGTCTCGTTACGTAGTTGTCATAGTCTCTCAGTCCTCTCTCTCTCTCTTCCTACACTCAGCCCAGCCTTTCAAAAAAAGTTATTCTTCCTCTTTCTCGGCCTGTGAGCTGAGTACGAGTGTAGTAGCAGCAGTAGGGTTGATGATTCTATCGGCTGATCGACTGTGAAAGAGAAGTATTGGGGTTGGTGAAAAATACACCAATGGATCAAATCTTCAATTAAAGAAAAAAGGTTTCACTGGTGAACAGTTGACCCTGAAGCTATGTAGAGCAGGGAGAGCGTTCAAAATTCACTTGGAGGGTGCTCAAAATCCGTTTTAGGGGTCTCTATGATGGGGACTTATGTACAGTCCAAAGAAGTTTAAAACTTCTTTGGTACAGTCTGTACTAAGTCCCCATCTTAGAGGGGTCTGCTTCAGCTGAAGCTGAGGCAGGGGAAGGAAGGCTACCTCAGTCACCAAACCTGTACAGGCATATTTTTTCATCTTGAAATTTTACTTCATAAACATTAATTATATTTAATCCACAGATCAAACAGTCTCATTCCTTACCCAAGGATGTCTGTACCAGAAGGATGGAAGCCCCAATAGGCTCATTGTGATACCGTTTTTCTAAATTTCTTTTATAATGGTATTGACAAGTAACAAGATGATAATTTTGATTCTCAAAAGCAGTTATTAAATGCTATTAAAAATAAATATCAAAAGATTCTTCAACTGGGTAATAAGATAATTATATGCACGAGAGTTGGCAAACGGATACCTGCTGCCCTCAAAGTTACTTCATTAATTTTAGTTTTCTTCAAGGCCTTCTAAAGCTAAGGTTTAATTTTCAAAGGGGGGTTCAATGTAAAATTGTTACTAGATTGCCCAAAAACTAGCACAATTTTATAGTTTCCTCGTCATTCTTTTTCTAGAGGCATCCTTGAAGTATACCAGGCTGGACTCCAGTCATAACCCTACTACATTTATTGCATATTCACTACATGTCAATGAGACTGAAAGGCTTATGATTATGATAAAAATTGCTTTGTGTGACTAGACCTTATTTGCCCTGTTATCTAACTTCTTTGAAGTAAGCTAATGTCATATTTGCCTCTAATTATGAATTTAGAGTAGCATAATAGCGTTTATTCGAATTATTCCGTTTCTCCTGAGTTCTACGGTACGGCTAAGCCTAGTAGTAGTGTAAGTTCAATATTTTCTCGGTCAATCCTGGAACGGTTTTGAGACCCGATTAACAAGTACCAGGAGATACCATGAATATAGGTTCATGACAAGTTTAGTGCTAACTAATCCAAGAAGGATGGAATTGAATGGCACCAGTCGCACTTAATGTACGTCCTTATTGTTTAGTGTATTTAACCTATTTTTGACATAAGAAGGTTTAATCAGGTGATTGTCGATATAACTTAACATATATCTAAAAATTCTAGTCAAATCCCAGCGGTCTCTGAGAGAGATTTGTATAGAATCGCCAGTTTCGCCTATTTTAAATATGACTCTATGCTCGCGTGATTATCACCAACAAAGCAACCCTTGTCTGCCAGCATTCACGCAGCCTGGCGGATGAGATTCTCATTCGTTCGGGCCAGCACTCTGCTTGCTCGCTTTACAAATGAGACAGCCAGCAAGGTGGAGGAATAATCAAAGAGGTTGAAATGCAGTGTTGGACTCGGGCAAGTTTCTCGCAAGCCTGAACCCTACGACGTAGGCGAAAATTCTTGTCTCAACTGATTCCTTCTCAACTATATATACAGCACAATTTCGTAGCCGGCCGGGTTTTAGGTGTACGGTATTAATATCTTGCTACAGTTGGTGTGCAAGAATCAAACTACTTTTGCGCATATGTACTATAACCATATTATAGTCCATATATATTTGACTTTCGAAGGTGTCAAGTGCAGTAATGAACCTCCATGTACTAGCTCATTTCCCTGCTAATGGCAAAAAAACATGGACATTCTATAGCATAAAATACAATGGACGTAAATTACTCGCATAACTTAACCGATTTTCATTCATATTATCTTTTTCATTACAGGTCGATCAGTTTATATGTGAAAATCGTAATGCGAGACTGCGTGAAACTATCCAACTTTTTAAAAATATAAACAATAGTTTACTTTTTACTTGTCGATAGGTACATATTGTTTAGTTAATTTATCTAAGTTTAGGAGTAAAGCTGAAGCTGCCAAGGTGTAGGTCAATTAATAATGGCGATAGTTAAAATATTTAATAAGCCATTTCCCTACTCACAATATTATTGCCTTTTATTGCACCTTGTACAATTAGAAAAGAAAAGAGGTGATCCAGTTTATTCCGATTATTCGTCTATGGTCGGTAGAATGATACAACCGGCCTGGCTTCTCCCAAAGAAGATTTGGCACAGGCTGGCGTGTAGTGGTGGAACCAAGTGAGGTTACCATTTGCATACTGGAGTAAGATATGAGGGTCTGAGGATTTCCATCCGAAACTTGTGCTTCTTGGATGAAACGAAGGAATATAGCTAGCAAAAAACTTCAATGTAATTAGTGTTCTTTGAGGCCTTGTGAGTGCTTAAAGCTTTGCTGAAACAATAAAACTACAAAAAAAAAGAAACATGTGAAAAACAAACCTTCCAATTAATTATTTTAATAGCAAAACATTACAAAAATGTTCACATCTTCTGGTGCCATTTTTGTTGTAACTGTAAGCATGTGCGATATACCGATATCGCGGTATTAGTCGGTATTTTTTCAATACCGTACCGACAGTTGGTAATTTTAAAATAGTCGGTATCCTTTCAGACGTCTTTGACGCGAAAAATGGAAGTGCATGCCACAGTGGCTTACTACGTATACAAAACTGAAACTAAAAATATTGAGATCATCCCTCTCTGACATTAAACAACTCTCTGAGAAGGGCTAGAAATAGTTTTTGACCCATTTTCTGTACCATTTACAGGATTAATGACACTCACATTGATGAGAGGTAGGCAATGCCAAATATTTTGAAGTAAAAAAATACCTTATGGCAGGGTACTGCAATGTCATCCCTGCTTCTACTGGTGAAATAAGTACAGCAACACAAATGGGCTCAAATTGATGCTCACTGTTGTGGCTAATATCTAAAGTCATTACATGTATGTTTTACTGTTATATTACATACATAATTATGTAGTGAAATAACATAAAACAAGCTTTTTTAATGCAATTTTAGGGTCTCATAAACAGAAATATAAGTCAAAATCCCGCAGGATCCCGCAAATAAGACTATTACCAGTAAAAAATTCAGCTCAAGCTCTATAGAAAACAGTTATCTCCAGTTTTGGTGCGTTTTGGGTTGGAGCTTTTTCTCCATTTGAACATTTGCACTACTGCAGACCCACCTCTATCAAACAAAGAAATTTTTTTCAGACGCCGGCCAAACTTTGAAGACCTGTGGACGTCGTGATGTTAAATAAAGTTATACTGTAAGTCTACCGTAGTATGTAACTTGGGACGGGAAATACTTTTTGTTTTATAAAATTTTCTGTCAGATCGAGTTTTCGACCAATTTTGACCACATTTCGTGGTGTGATACTGTTCCCAGCTCTCCTCTCCTTGTCTCGGTCACTCTCCTCCTCTCGCGGACGTCCTGCCTGGCTTGCCCGTCCATTCCCGAGACAAGAAGAGCCGGCGAGGCAAGGAGAGGAGAGCTGACGAACAGTATCACATCTCGAATTATTTGTTTCATGGAGAATAAGGGATGACATCAAAATCAGTCAGTTGCGCATAGAAACCAGGGCAATATTCATCCTATAATTTGTTGTAGATCCAAAATAATCCATGCATTGGAAAGAGCTTAAAAGTACATATATCTAAGCTTTTTAAAATGTCAAAGTTACTTTACATTTGACTTTTTAAGCTCTCTTTTGGCATTGTCTTCTTACATTTATTGTCACCCCTCCGCTCTCGCTTGTCCCTCAGCCGTGCCGATTGAGGCGGAAGATAAAAGCGCTAGCGGTTTGGACATTTGTTACTCTATCTTTACGTAATATACACCAAAAGATAGCCCTTTAAAAGTTGTGTAAGTGGTTAAAAAGGTTTTAGTTAAATATGAGTATTCGAATGGCAATCGTAAAAACCGTTTCGGCAGTCGGCACTCAGGAGGACTTTTAAGTTCTGTTCCGTCGCGGTTGCAGCTGAGCTGAGCAGACTCCGTTTGAGCCGGCCAAAATCATAACAAAACGTCTTAAAAGACAAAATTCGCATCGGAGCCAAAATAGGTAGTTAAAGATCTCAAATATCATGCTATTTGCGATTAATGACTTAAGTGCAGTGCAGAGGCCATGCGGTTCTGTGCTTTTTGTATAAAAGAGTGTTCTGCCATCCAATCTGCTCAGATCCGTCTCTGTTAAGTGCCACAGCTCAGAGGGTGATCAAGTTTTGGATTCAAAAGGTTTAACACTCTATAAAATGAATCCAAAGGGAAAGAGTCTTGGTCACTCAGATAATGATTGATGGAGCCATTCTGCTGGAATAAGAGGAAATGTGAGTAATTACAAGAGGATTTTGCGGTATTAAATCAAGCCATTTGGCCAGTTTTGACTTTCAAAACTCGTTTTTTACCATCTAAAATAAGTTATAGTGACGGACTAGGTAGAATAAGTAAGTTAAAATCTGATAATATATCGACTATACTTATAATTTTTTCGAAAAAAGCAGTTTTCTAAGGGAACCCCTGGCCAATTTTTTTTTCGATTGGTCTTTTACTCTGCAAGTGAGTTTACAAGTGAGTTGCATAATCATCTAAGGAGATAGTTCCTTTTAAAGTGCATTCTGATGCTGTTAGAAATTTATCACCAAGCTGCAAGGCTTGATTACTATAAACACACTTGCAGGCAGATATCAGCAAAAAGTAAAAGTAATTGGCAAGACAAGAATGTTAGGCGACCTGCCTTGGAAGTTCTGTTTTAGGAGGGCTGTGCCAACTTCCTCTACGCTGGTAGGGGCTAGAAAGGCAGTCTGAATAGAACATACTTCTAGGTTAGGAGAAGCGTTTCTTTGAGCTAATTTTTTGTTTAATCAAATGTTACAGGAAAAGGCAAGAAAAGGTTGTCAGTCGACCTGCCTTGGATGTTCTGTTCTGGGATGGCTGTGTCGACTTCCTCCGTGCTGGCAGGGGCTAGAAGGACAGTCTGAACAGTGCAAACTTCTAGGTTAGGAGAAGCATTCCTTTGAGCCACTTTTTTATAATAACTTAAAGAGCAGAGTTATTCCATATTTTGTCGGGTTTAGAGTAGACACATGTTTTATTCCGATGCAAATGAATATCCTCATCAATGCAAAATATTTAGATTTTGCGCGTTGTTTTATGTCATTCATTCCTGCCCTAAGTGATACCAAATGTGAAACAAATGTGCAGATATGAGCCAAAGTGGAAACAGAGACATAGCAAAACTTATTAATCCACTTGGGTTAGCAATCATTTTTAATAGGATAGCTCAAATTTTCTGCAAGAGAGTGGAGAGAGGACACCAGTCTAGAGAGTGTAGAAGTTAGGGACCTAGGGAGCCATGCTGGTGGTGAATTTGCATTCCGTAATTTCCAAATTTGTTCAACTCACTCTTCTTCAACTGAGTACTCGTGGATAGGAGAAGGATAGGGTGGAATCTCAAATCTCTCATTATTTAGAATAATGGAAAGTCTCTTTGCAAAAGAGGGCAGAAATGAATGATATTGCAGTCGAGTAGCAGCGCAGCGCAGTCGAGTAGCAGCGCAGCGCAGTCGAGTAGCAGCGCAGCGCAGTCGAGTAGCAGCGCAGCGCAGTCGAGTAGCAGCGCAGCGCAGTCGAGTAGCAGCGCAGCGCAGTCGAGTAGCA
>LR137229.1:3340-18657 GCA_900659605.1 Tisbe holothuriae | reverse complement strand
AAACGAAATTTCCACACAAACGTGGCGCCATCTACTGAGAGAACCATTCAAAAACGGCCAAGCAAACTAGTTCATTGCAATATGTTTCAATATATTTCTTTTATTTACAATTTTTGTCTAGGTTACTGCTTAGAAGTACACAATCGGCAGTAGGAGAAATTATATTTGCTTTCCGACTGTTTTTATGTGGAACAATCGCACATAAATTATTGTAATCGTGTACTTGTAGGTGTTGGCATTGACTGCTACCGTCATTGGGAGTCAATCCTGTTTAAGGCCATTCCTATTGTGGAAAGCAGCACCGTTTTAGATGACAGTGTTCTCAATGAAGCACCTTTCTTTGTGGTACAAAATTGGACCGAGTCAATCACAGAAGAACAGGTTAGGAAACATATCAAGTACCGTGAAGTGATCATCTACTTTGGCAAGTGGGGCAACGATACTGTTGTCGTATTCTTCAATTAGAAAAAGATGACCAGCAAGGTAGCAAAAATGTCTTACTTATACTTTTCCTTACCAAGTATTATTCCTAAACGAGCAAACAGGTTCAAGCACAAGTTAGCTTTCCTGGAATTAATCATTTACCTACTACGGTAGACTATTTTTTCAGCTCCGGTCCTTTCGACCCTCTACGAGAAGTCGGAAGCTGGTGATGGCTCAGTATTGGTTTGATATGATCAATGAAATGAGATCTGCAGAGATTTGAGAATATTATGTAACCCTTTTTTGAGCAATTAGACACAAAAACAAATAATATACTATAAATCTAACATTGTAACAAAAATTAATTAAGGGATTAAATCGAATAAGCGCGTGTATCAAAGTAAAATAAATAGCCATTGAGTCACTGATTTATACACAAGTGTTTTCTTAACTTAATGAAAACCGTCAAACTCCTTCAATCAATATGTTAGCGACCCTTCGAAACCTTAAATCAAGCGGAATATTCATAACTCCAGCAATTACAGCGTTTGCTATATTGATATGTCTTAAAATCAAGTATCCTGATGGCATCATTTCCAAGAGACACACTGAACTAGTGCTTCAACAAAAGCCAAGAGAATTTGTCCATTTTGTGCCAGCATTTCCAGACTGCAGTAAGACAATTTCGCATCCACTCCAGCCGGAAATCATTGCGCCAACAGGGTCTCCTATTAAAAGATCTTTCAAGAAAGGTACAAAAATGACCATTAATTTATAAGCACATTTGGACAATTAGATTTTACGAGATATTAGCTTCTACCATTATACTTGCTGATGAGTCCTCATTTGATACCTTGAATATACATTAGATTTCCTCCTACATTTGTTAGGTTTCCTGTCAGGAGCACTCACAAAGACACTGAATTCCGCCACATTGAAGCATAAATGTGGCGAAAATGACTCCTGGAACAGCCCAGACCATGGTGAATGTCTCACTAACTTCATACTCGAGCTATACTTCAATGGCAGGACAAAGTATGAGGTTAAGACAGTGGCTGAAATGGTTTTTGAAGTGAGTTGATTTTAAAGATTGCTTAACATTTTGTTAAATTAATAAATGATGTAAATTAGGTTTCTCTCTTTTGGGAAGACCTTGCACCGCATTCATATCCGCTTGTAACGGGTGATACTTTTAGGTGAGCTTGTTTTACTTAGAAATGAAAACGGTTTTAGAGACCTAACTTAAACTACATTTTAGAGCTATGGCCGACGTTGTTCTGGAGAAACGATCAAACATCAACAAATTCATTGACGCCAATCCAGAGGTCGATATTACCGATAAGTAAAGTCACTAAACTATCCGTTGACAGCTCCTAAAACTGAAAAACTATAGGAACGGCACAATTATATTCATCAAGACTGATTACCTTCATGACTTCATTGAAGGCCTTCTGCCGCATATAAAGCACACATTCATAATAATAACTCACAATGCAGCATCTCATGTACCCAGGAATGATGCAGGTACTCATTAAAGAGGAAATGATTATAGCTACCTAATTATGTGTTTAGAAAAGGCAATGTTGGATAATCCGTACTTGATTCATTGGTTTGGGCAGAATGCCGTGTTTAGGCATCCAAAGATGTCAGCTATTCCCGTAAGATAACACAAGCTACTGAATCAGTGACTATAATTGTATCTGTCTTTTAGGTCGGATTCATCAATAGAAAATATATTCCTGATCTCAACTATGAAATGTTTGAACATTCGCTAAGGTCTGGAGAACTATTAAAATATATTTAATATTTGACCAAACAATATATATTTATAATAGGAATGTGAGTGGTTTTAAAGATCCCCGACGCCGTGACATTCTGTGCTACATGCAAATGGCTCCACGAAATATACAAAGAGCTCAAGCCACCAAATCTTTTCACGATATAGCAGAGGTAATGACAGTAGTTATTTGAAGATAAATGGATACAAATATGCTGAAATAATCTCAGGCTCCTGATGGCCGAGTAGATCGAAATGGTTATTTTGACTATCTGTCAAGGAGTCAATTTGTTGTGTCCCCGCCAGGTAACATTAAGGATAATATATTCTAAACATGATAAAAATAAAATAAAATATAGGATATGGCATCGACTGCCACCGACATTGGGAGTCCATTTTGTTCAAAGCAATTCCTATTGTCCAAAAGAGTGTTGTTCTAGATGATAGTATTTTGAATGAAGGGCCATTTTATGTCATGGATAATTGGGCGAAAAACAAGACCAGAGAACAGGTTTGTTCATAGTCTTAAACAGTGCGCTAGCTAATAATATTCATATTTTCAGTTTGAAGATTTCCACCCAAAGACATACAGCCGCAAATTGGCACTGGCACAATATTGGTTTGACAAAATAAACTCGAAGAGAGCCGGCTGAATGTTTACATAACATATTTTATTCTTCTTATTATCTTCTTTTAAATTATTAATTAGGTCCATGGGCATAAATCTGCACTATTTTAAAGGAAGAATCTAAAAATATTTGAGATAATTTATTGGTAAAATGCAACAGGTACAGTTTATATTTCTTGATTTGCACATACTGCTCGGGTAAGATCAGTGCACAGCACTCAATTTTTGTACATACAGTATTTTCAGTTTTAAGCCATTGGACCTAATCAAATATCTTTTATAGCACTATTATTATTGTTTCTATAACACAGCAAGTGGCAGAGCTAACTCTCGATCGCCATGTGTTCCTATTTACTTTACTGACAATACCATATATTCATTGTTACCATGATAGTTACATAATTATAAGCCACCCTGTACTGTTTTAACGTTCCTATCCTTCAATGGCCTTTGCAATCCATGTGTATCCCGCCCTGTTTGCCACCTCGGCTGCTGTCTCGTTCTCCTCGTTCCTGAGGCTGGTGTTGGCGTTGGCCGCGAGCAGCTCGTTGACCACCTCCTCGTGGCCCTGGCCGGCCGCGAGCATGAGCGGAGTGTTGCCTTCATCATCCTGAGATATTGAAAAAAATCACTAATCATTAAATGTCACAAGTCATAGACCACGGAAATACCATTACTTAGTATTTTGAAATCAACGCACAAGTAGATCTGGCATAATAAGGCAGTCAATTTTCCCTTACAAATAACAATACTTCTAAATGTAGGGGGCGCTGCAAAAAAGGCTGCTCAAATTTGACAATGTATACTGCTAGATGGCGCTGAAGTACCCAACATTAAAATATTACTGATTTTCCTCTTCACTGTGTAATAAAATATCTTAATTATGCAAAATTAAAGTGCTATAAATGTAAAAATTAATCTAATTTGTTGTATGGATGGAATTAAATCTATTATTAAGGCCAACACAAATAATTTTAGTAATATAAATAGTAAACTACTTTGAAACAGGTTTTTTACCCCAATGCTACTGTGAATTTTTAATTAAACATCAAAGCTGAATATCAATACAGTAATAAAACACTCAATGGTGTTTCCCCCAATGTGTGAGCAGCGTTTTTTGCCCTGCCCCCTATTGGCCACTTTTATAGCAGTTTTTGATGCCTTCATTGGTATGCCTTATTATAAACACTTCCTTCAAATATTTTGTCTTCGGCTGGTGGGTACGAGCGAAGCAGAAATGATTTAATAATTTTGCAAAAAAATGTACCTTTGAGTTTAGATATTTCGCTGCGAATGATCTCCTCTGCAGTAATAGCAGCCATTGGACGATGTTGTCGCTCCCGAAGTTGGCAGCAATGTGGAGGGCATTACGATCTAGACGAAGTAAACGTTCTTTGTAGATGGCATGATGACATGCCAGACCCTTGAAACCCTTACCATTAATATCCTTGGCATCGACATCCGATCCCACCTTGACGAGACATTTCATGACCGGCAGGTTTCCCGTCTTGGCGGCGAGTAGGAACGGAGAGAAGCGGTCCTCGTTCCGCATGTTCAGCGTGGAGCCGTCTTCTTGGAGAGTACGCACGATCTGGAAGGAAAACGTGTTTTGTACTAATTAATCGTAATGTAATATGTTATAGCCAACGTCTAATCTGTCACTTGTCCCTGCTGGCCCTGGTAGTATTTGCAATAATCAATATGACAGTCTTGTCATGTTCATAAATTTCAATTTTAGTTTAAACATACCGCGCATACACTTAATCCCTCTCCCCTGGCGACATAATGAATCGGGTACTCGGACATCTCCACCGTTCTAAACCGGGAATTCTCACCTCTCTCGATGAGGTAGACCACAGTGCCATGGGCGCCACTCCTAATTTAAAAAACTCCAATGTCACTTTACTTTTAAAAACCTGAGTATATTTTACCTGACAGCCAAATGAATCGGAGTCTCATCATCGTAATTCTCCGAGTTTTGAGGGAATCCGTTTTTAAAGAGGATCTTTATGACGGGCACGTTGCCGGCCTCGGCAGCGTAGTGCATTGAAGTACTTCCTGAAAGTTGAGTTTGTGGATAAAGGTAAGCAAGGTCTTGGTAAATAGGTACTTTTTCTTCTGGTATAACATTGAATCTATTATAATCATGTAACAGCCAACTTCGATACAGTTTACCATTTCTGCTTTCAGCATTGAGGATGATGGCCTTACTCCCAATGATTGTAGGCTTTACTTCTCGCCCAACCAAAGATGTTGTACTTTTTTTAGATATGCTTGTAAAAATACCGTGTACATTATAAAATGAAAAAAGCTCCAGCAAGAATAATTTAACCTATTATTTGACGGGTGTTCTCAATTTTTTTTAATCCCTTTACCTTTGGTGTCCCGCTTGAAAATGTTGATCCCCGCATCGACAAGCAGCTGAGCAATTTCCTCGGTTCCGTTAGTCTTGGCGGCAAACATGAGGGCATTTTGTTCAAGGCTAGAGGGAAAAAGATAATTCTGTTTAATTTGAACAGGTCATAACTCAAATATGGTAAAAATGTACAACTACAAATTTTGCTTACTTAAACTCCCAATATATTTTAGTGAATTACTCAAAGGCGACTACAGACATCTTTACATACTAACCAAGGGAATAGAGAAAGGGTGATAGTCCGTGATACTAACTATCTTACAAAAGTTGAAACGAAATTGATTAAATGTATTTAATGAAAAAGGGCCCACAGGAAATTCGTGGTGTCTATATTGAGGTTGGACACTCGGGCTGGAGCGAATGTTATTGTCTTTGCAATGTCCATCCATTATAACTCTTAATTTTCCTTTTTCTAAACCTTCTATGCCATAAAGAACACACTAAAGTGGACTTATCAAGGATCTCTGTAGCGTTAGAGACTCCTTGACTCATCATATGTGTACAGTAATGATCTGCTTAAATTAACTATGTTGATAGTCTCACTTGTTTGTCGCATTGACATGCACACCGTTTTTGAGCAGATGTCTGATCCAGTTGATGTGATTGTGCTCCGCGCGGACCATCAGCTGAGTCGAGTTGTCACTCGTGTGAGGGCGGTTGAAGATCGTACTGTCTGAGGAAAATATGAAGTTAGTATTAATCACTAAAGTAACGTATGTAGTAAATGAACAATAAATGATAACTTCCCATTCAGTCTTCAAGCCTAGAGAAGACAATGTAAAACAGTCAATAATCTTTCAAGGAATGTATGTCAAAACATATATCTTACTCGATTCACAATGCTGATACGGGTTCCCGTGGTCCCTCAGATCCTTTGGACAAACACACTTTGCCCCACTGGAAGTCGTCTCACAATCGGCGTTGATGGCGCATTTGAGCTGACCACAAGCGAGAGGGAAAGTGGGCGGGGACGGGCGGCTGGCAGGACGGCCTACATCGCATATATGTATAATAATGTCGGGGCACAGTACTATTTTCTATGTATTTAATGTATTACGGGTTCTTCATTTCCACCTTTGGTCGGAAAGTTAAGTTCTGCTTATTTTCGCCAGAGAGCAGCAAAAAAATGTTGACCAGCACCATAGCAAAAAAACATCAAAGATTATTCAAAGGCATTTGCCAAAAATGTTTCAATAAAACATTTTTCCTCTTTTTTCTAATATGTAGGGCAAGCACCTTTGAGTTTAAGTTAAATGTTAAATCATGAAATTTTATGCAACTTTGTTATGATGCTGGTCAATAATTTTGTGTCGCCCTCTGTGGCAGCTTGAGAGCTGAGTAAAAAATAAGAGCAAAAATAAATGAAGTATGGATAATGAATAGGTTACATGTTTTGAGCAAGACCAAATCCCCATAATACATAATGGAGAGATTAATTCTTTCTGCTTAAAACAATTCCCATGTAAAAATAAACAGGTTTAAGTTTTTTTATAAAATAGTCGAAGAGCTGCATACTTGCAGAGTTTGTAAAAACTCAAAGGTTTTTCATTATTTGAGCAGCCTTTTTTGCTGCGCCCCCATTGGTCATATTCTTAGGTTCGTAGTTCGTACTTATGCCTTATTAATCCATTTTTCTAAATATTGTTTAGAAATATGCATGCTAAAGCTATGTTTAGAAGTTTTGTGGTTTGCAGTAATGAAGGTTAGGTAATAAATATAATTTGTGTCTGAGCAGTTTAATAGGGAAATATCTGCTACGTACGCAGTGTAAGCATACAAAATAATATATATTGGTCCTCAGTGGAATACTAAAATAACCTAACATATTTGAAAACCCAAAAAATCATATATAGAATGCCCAATGCACCACTGCATCAGACAGAACCATGCGTGGTATCTGTTTTACTAGCTCCGAATGTACTGCAAAGGGAGGAATCGCAGATGGTAATTGTGCTGCAGGTAAATTTAGATTTATTGTTAAATTCACGAGTGACTCAAGCGCCCTATTGTAGGATTTGGAGTCTGCTGCATGTTCGTAATTAGCGCTTGTGGAGGAGCAGTGAGCTATGTAACTATCAACTTTAATGTGTTCAAGTGCTAAATTTAACATAATTAATTTCATGTTAGAACTGCACTTATTTACAAGTAAGTGTATTTCATTATGATGGTATATGTTTCTTGCGTATTAATTCTCTCTAGAATACTGGATTTCCCAATTCCGCGACTGCGTCCACCAGTTGCTCGTACTCTTTTAATAGAATTGCCAATAGTAAGATAATTCATGAGTAATAAAATCGATATGGCCTAAGCATGTAAAATGAATGCATTACAGATCTCTGTCAAATAAGGTCAGTATTGAATATTATGTCAATTACAATGTTTCTTCTCTTCTGAAAAAAAATTAGTGCTAGTCAAATATCGCATGTTGATTAATATAAATTCTAGACTTGATTTTGACAATTATGTATCCGCACAACCACCACTGACTGGAGTAGGAGTTGTAGGTAAGCTTTATTGGTAATAGTTTGGTTAAAAAGTATGCCATCAACAGTGCATTAGATGCTCCTAAATAAGTGCATAATACAGTAGTCTCGATTTTATTAAAGGTGACTGCGCAACAGTAGGGGAGAGTCTTCAGTTGACCAGTCCAACCGGCAGTTCTCCACCGTTAGTGTGTGGGACACTAACTGGAAAACACAGTAAGATGCATTTATGCCGGTTTCAGGCACTCTGATTGTTTTAAATCTAATTCAATGCCTCATTAGTGTTCCTGGAAACTGGTGACACTGGCACAGCGGGGTCTATTGTCATTACCTATGGTGCAACAGCTGCTCCGAGGACTTATAAAATCAAAACAACGTACTACCAGTGTGATTCATTAAACAGGTACAACGATATTGTGTATTGTTGTAAAGGTTGTATGTACGAGGCTACCCCATAGTGTTTTTCTTTCTACGGCTACCACGTGTATACTATTGTTAAATTTATGCGTTTTCTCGCCTTTGCTTATAATTCGGCGCGTGCGCAAGGCCTTAGGCCCTTAGCTCATGGTTCTGCGCGTGTTCTAGGATATAAATAGTATTGCAATTAAACTAAAATATATGCAGTTAAGGCAAAAGTACTTGTCTGTTAATACCATACCTAATACCTAAGACTAGTATATACATGGTTAATTACCTTTGTTACATACAGCCTTATGCTTCAGAATGAAGTTCTTTAGTAAGCCTCCAGAGGGCGCTAAAGTATTGTGACCAAAATATATCACCTTTGAATATTATTGCTTTTGCTTATACTAAGGAAAACTGCATTCCTACAATATTCAAAGACGTTTCCCCCACTTTTATATATTCAATTATATTGCTATAATATACGTTTGGTCACAATACTTTAGCGCCCCCTAGGGCAGCATGAAATCTAGATAGGATTAGCTGAACAAAAATTTATAAATTATAGGTAATTGTAACATGATCATTTGACTTATAAAACCTTTCAGTTAATGTGTGGCTTATTTTTTTTATGTTAATAGCCTCCCGCGACGCCTCCAATCTCACCAACCGCATCCAGTTCCACTTCCCCATCCATCTGATGAACATTGCGGGTGGGCCCGAGGATGGCAAGGAGCAGGTTGCCCTCGGAATCAAAATTGGCAACAAGAAGCTCTGGAGTGCGTTGCATGAGATTCAGATTGAACCAGTGGATACTGGACCTTTGCCAGATACTACAAGTCCAACATTTGTAAGTGTGCTGTATTGATCATCTATCGATCACCTTATTTGTTATTTATGTTTTAAAGAGAACTCCATATCTATTACTAAAAAACCTTTTAGTTGTGTCAAAGACACTGTCATAATGCATATTAGTTAATTCTTTTCATTCATATTTTAACACAGACTAATACAAGCGTCGACGGTTCCCAAAACAACCTTACTGGTATGGCCGGGCTCCCTGGTGGCAACGGAAAGGTCTTCAGGGTCTCTGTAGACATGGCCAGTGGCTGGAATGAGCTTACCATTATCATGTACAGCAATATGAATGACGGGATCCGGGCAATTGGGGCCAGGGTGGTGGACTCTGGGACAGTGGCGTATATTCCGCCCTTCTGGGCAGTTACTGAAGTGGTTGGGGACGCAGTAAGTAATATGTCCAGACATTTATAGCTGGTCCTCAACAATTATTTATGTTTAAGTACCACACAGTTTTAAAATGTTTCAAGTTATATTTATTTCAAGGATTTGTTTGCTATATTTGTCAACGTCTTCTGTATCTTCAGGTTCACATTAACTATGGCATGGTTCACAATGTTGATGAGAATTTTGATACCACTGTGATTGTGGAGCTGGTCTACGCTATCGAGCCCACTGTGGAGAATAATGATGCATTATCATTCACCAATCCAACAATTGGGGGCAATGAAGTTCCATTGCCAGATATTGTCACAGTTACAAATGTAAGTGACTTGTCATGCCATATCCAATATAACATGTTAGAGTATCCCTTGAGTGTTATATAATTTGTCCAGCCAAAAAAATTGGTAAAATAGCAACAATAATTAATCCCCACAATTTAAGTTAATTTTTCTCCATTTAATAGGAATACATTCTGAAATTCCCTTGATATTATCAATATAAATTAATTGAGAATATCAAGGGAATTTCAGAATGTATTCCTATTAAAGGGAGAAAAATTAACTTAAGTTGTGGGGATTAATTATTGTTGCTATAGCACATTTGTTTTCCTACTTTTGCTTGGCTCAGTTACACCTCAAGTCCTCAATATATATCATTTTTATCATTTTAGGAGAATCCTACGACCATTCAACTGACAGCTCAGCATGTGGAGACGTTTAACGTGACTGATCCAACCGCCGCTCTGACCTATCAAGAAGGCTCTCAGTTGGGGATTACTCTAGCTGTTGATGTTCCTCGTAAGTTATTAAGATTATCTAGAGCTTAATTAAATGGTATGAGAGCTTGGACGTATAACTAACATTCGTTAATGTGGTTACAGCTGGTGCTGGAGTGGACAACGTCCTTTTTGAGGCCATCCCAGACTTTGATGTGCCAACTTTGAGCATGAAACTCTGCCGTATTCGAGTTTGGGACATTGGGGAAGGCCTTCCATGCGTCCATCTGGCCAACACGAGGTCAAAAGAACTCTACACGAAATCCGACCCTGCCAAGCTGTATGATGATATGGGAAGCATTGATATTGGAACTCTGTGTCCGGTCAACTATCGTAATGGGGATTCTAAATCCAACCGATTCCTTGCGCAGGTAAGAGGTATCTCCTATGTATCAATAAAATAGATAGCTATGGGGTTCAAGATCAATGTTAGATTTTTTTAATTTAATTCTTAGCTCGGAGTGTATTCAAACCCGCTTTATGGCAGCAATACATTCACATCTTTTTATTCATAGTAAAACTTCATATTTTGTCTTTTAGGTCGTCTATCAGATTCCCCCCGTCCAAGATGCCCATACCCATACCGGGGATGTTAAGATTAACAGTGGACTGAAGGTCGGAGATCAGTCCATTTGGGTGGCAACACAAACCTACACCTATGCTGCGCCCGGAGATCCAGAGGAATTTGATAACAGTCCAGTATTTGTCGATGGATGTAAGTTTTCAACGTTAAATAATTCGTGCTACCGGGTGTTCTTTTATCGTTCCATTTCAGACTCGATCCCGTTCGTAACCCACTACCCCACGCTGACGATGCGCCCCGCTGAAGTGGTACCAGTTACAAGTGAAACTGACCCAGTGCTAATGACGGCTGAGGGATTCGGGGTGCCGTTTATATTTAAAACACACGTAGGTTTCAATATCGCTTTCTGCTACACTGTAGTTCGTTTCGCTGGAGAGCTTTTTTCAAGGAAGATAACCAAGTAGTTTTATCATTTTTAACTACTTGCAATCGGTTGGTTTCCCCCCTCAATATTTACTGTTGAGAACAAACTATTCATTTATCGTCGCAACTTTTTCGCAGAGCGTATATGAAATTTTGCCGATCAGCCGAGTTAATCAAATTTCCAGGCATAATCATAGTCAAGCTATTTTTTCATCCTCAGCCTGGCTCCATGAGCAAATACACTATCCGGGTCACAGTCCCGCCCCACGTCAAAATCTGCAAACTGGAAGTCTCGTTCAAGGGCGAAAACTACCCTTGTCTCGACATCAAACCGGAGCGGGATGTCCTCGACAGGGCTATCCACTATGGCTACGTCGAGTATGAGGACCCCCTAAAGCCGTGCGGGACTGGGGCGCAAATCGTCTTGAACGGGCTGCACAACTGGGGCGGCGATCCGGTCGAGTACCCCATGGAGGCGGATTTGGCACCAGACGCCAACTCCATCAAGATTAAGGGATATATGAAGGTATTGATAATATCAATGTTTATGACTTAATGCATCTTTTTATAGTTATATCCCCAACGGTAGCGCATAGTTAATGCGACAAATTAAGACTGAAATTCTCCGAAACCATTAAATAGGAATTAATTCGGATGAATATATATATATACTGGAATTAATGCGACTACACAATATGAATTATTTCGAATTTTATTGTAGGAATTATTTCGACATTTTCAAATAGGAAATATTTCGGCATTTTTAGTAGGAAATTTCGACATCTTAAATATTAATAATAACAGTAAGTATATCTACGAAATTGAAAATTTCCAACATTGAAAACTGTTTGTTCTGCCCTCTTGCTGGTTTCTATCTTGTTACTATAAAATATATTTCTATGGACTCAGTTGAATAAAAATATGCAAGGTTAGTAATATTAGACAGAAGCTCAGAATTCAGGGGATAATTTTAAGAAGTTTTAACTACACTAAAATTAAAGTAGCAATTCATTTTAAAATATTCCCTTCTTAGATTAAAAAAATACATCAGCAGCAGATTGGAATATATTTAAAAGAGATTTTATTAAGAAATCCTATTAATATAAAATTAGCCCCCTGCCGGCTACCATGGCTTCATTATGATTTGTCGAAATTATTCCGACTTTTTAAATTCGGAATTGTTCTGCATGTGCTGCTGTCGAATTAATTCCTATTAACAAAAACTGTCGCAGTAGTTATAGTTTCAATTCGAATTAATTCCAATTGGACTGTCGCATTAATTCTGACTTTGCTGTCGCACTAACTGGTGGATTCCATCCCCAACGGCGGATATTTCTAGGAGATTTAATAATGCATAATAAGAACAATAACTCTGCCCATGCAGGTTTGCGCCGACACGGAGGAAGGCCCCCCTCCCGTTATTGCCACTGCGGGCTATCGATACACCCAAAATGACCAGCTTAAGACATGGGAGGGCGGCACCGCCCCGTACGCATTCGACAACCTGGCAAATGTCAACTCAACAGTGGTGTACGATGTGGAGTACGCTCCCTTGTCCTTCGTCCATGGGGCAATCACATTGCATACGATTCATACAGCGACGAGACCGGTGAGACTAAAAGGCCAAACTTGGAACACCCTCAGACGTTATATTGGTAGTAATGAGCCTTTTCTATTTTCTTCATCCCTTCTTGCCCATTACAGATTCCTGCCGACCAGGTTGCCCCCGTCCCCAGTTTTGAGATCTTCGACATGTCCGGGGCGAAGGTGGAGAACAGTGGCACCATCTGGATGAACGCGCCCACCATCTTCAACATTGAGGTGCCGGTGCCACAGTATCTGACAGGAGACATCATCATCAGACTGGAGAATGAGGATAACGCAGTGGTAGGACATCGTCTTATTGCAAAATGAATAAAACGCAGTATAAGTTATAAATCTTTTAGGATGACTTCCAAATCCTGGACTTTTGTGGAATGCATCTGATATCTGCCGGTGACAACTTACCATGCATCACCCTGGATATAGATGGGTATCCAGTGGACGAGCATCCAGCAGCGCTTGCACATCCAGACCTGCCTATTCCGCCAGTGGAACATCCAGAAACCGGGTAATAATACTATGCTAGGCTTATTCATGCTTTCAGCGTATTGCTTAATAAACCCTCTTTCCAGAGAGCTTATCCCAATGGAGAGTAACTATGTGGTCCAGGCTGTTTGCAATTTCAACCTATTTACCAACGTTAACGAGTCTAAAGTAGGTTATGATCAAATATGTCTCTACAGGACCCCAACCTTCTTTTCTGTTTAGTTTGTGGTTCAAGCTGCCATCCGTAACCGGCCAGACGACGGAGATTCGAAGAACGTAAAGTTCATGGTCCATCATGTCGATGATGTCTTGAATGGGCCGACAAAATCCATCACACTTACGGTAAGAGTTATTTAGAGGTACTATTTGTTATAGAGGTAGGGACTATTTGTCACTAAAGACAACCAACGGTATGTAGGGGAACCATTGAGTAAGTGCATTACGTATGTAGTTTCGAATTCCTTGGCAAAAAAAAGTCACCAAAAATAATCAGGAAAGGAAAGAATTAAAAATGGCACACTTTTTAGTAACATAAATATATTACATTTTTCGAGACTAAAGCGGATTTTTCGAAAAGAGGGTTCCCAATACCCATTATTTGTTCGAAAATCCTTTTAATAAAAGCCAGAGACACATTCCATATAAGAGTCTCTAAACCCATTTATGGTTGTCTATGTTACATGGTTTGGGCTAGCCTGCTAGGGGATAGCTCAAAAGTTACTACAGTCACTACATATACATGTAGTAAACACAGGTTTGCTCACTCAGCACGCTAAGAGGGGCTGCCTGAGATGAAATAAGAGCGGAAATAAGAGCAGGAAATTTAAATCGTGGTGGGAAAAATAAGAGCAGATCTTGGGGGAGAGAAGAACGGCTACAATAGATAAATAAGAGCTATACAAGGTTCATATAAGAGACAAAAGGTTTGTTTTCTGACAGCTTCAGCAAGAGCTGCCTGAAAGCTGAGTCTGTAAGGACTTATGAGACACTTATGAGACATTTTACTCTTTGAAGTGAGCGCGGGGAAAAGAGAACTATTTGTGCAGGAACTATTTCTAGAAACGTCCACTACCCTGGCTGGGAATAGAATTATACGAGTTCAGTGTCACTTACAGGGTGATCAATCGAATTTTCAAAAGAAAAAAAGGGTTAGCTTGGTCCCTTTGGCATGTCACACATCAGAAAAATATTTATGATTTTTCATGCTTGATTGCACTGCAAACTATAATTAAAGTGAGAGGTTGTTTGACTTTGATTTTCAATTTCAACTTGACTTTATTAATCAGTGTCTCAATTGATCACTATAACATTCTAATTTTACTGAAAAATACATTCTTGGGTGTTTTTAAAAAGACGAAATACATCTTATAAAATCCAATTAATTCATAGCATATTTTTTACTTCAAAAGTTGTTTAATAATCAGTTTTGGTCTGTCAGTTAGGATTAACAAATAGCAAATATTTTCTGTAGATTTTACACGGACTTGAACCAACTATACTTTAATATATTCCGTCCAAGATCTCGGAGTTATTATACGGCAATGCCTTCATGAAAGGCAAGGGCCAAGGAGGTTTAAATAAATATAGAAAGGTTGCTGCGGTAAAAATGTTTGTTGTCAAAACTCTCATGCAAAAAGAGGCCATTAAGTGATAGGTTTGGTGATATAAGGGGGAGAAGAAACTTCCACTACAAAGCTGAGCTGAGAGAAAAAAGGGGGAAAGAGAGCAGTGTTGTCTGTCTGTGTGTAGATTCCCTTCCATTGTTGTCCTAGTTCGATGTGCTGATGTGTTTGTTGGACAGACAGAAGAAATCAGCTGATGACTAATGTGGTAGGGATTCCAATATGGTGGTAAAACTGGTGGTATTAAGCAACTTTACATGACAAAATAATATCATTTAATGTAGTTTTACATAATCCTCCAATACCTCCAATAAGACTATAATATATGCTCTCACTCAAAATGCAGCCTAGATGACATTTAATTCACTTTCTTTACTTTCATCATTCTAATTCTTTGGGCTTTGGCATCCCTACATGTACTCTTATTGTCGGCATTGCGACGTTAAGGGCCATTTTTCCGACTTTAAGGCTCAAAAACCGATAATAAGACATTCCTCACCGGCGGACTGACATTC
>LR137228.1:0-17858 GCA_900659605.1 Tisbe holothuriae | reverse complement strand
GAAATTTTCTTACTGAGGAGGAGGGAAATATTTCCGGAAATATTTCCTGCATTAATGCCTGTCTGGGAGATGCCTTAACTGTTGCCCACTGATCAGTGTCGTGTGACCAAGCCCGACGCTCTACCAATTGAGCTACTGCCCCGTCTCTAATATAGGTTAATTTATAATTAACGTAAATGTATAAATATTTATATTAATAATTCTTCTCCCAATTGACAACATTGCCAAGCTCCTCTCTATCCTCAAACTTCCTCAAATTCTTCCTTACACACTCCAAAATATACTCCGGTCTGGACACGGCCGCCACATGATGGGTCTTAACATTTTTGGGTGTGCCCAAGATGGATGGACCGGTGGCAGGGGCTCCTCATTGAACACGTCCAGAATGACCACTTGTTAGATATACTATTTTATATAACAAATAATTTATTGCAACGAAAGAGTCTTCCTATAACTCTTTTCAAACCGAAAATGCTTCCCAAGAGAGTAGTGACAGAAACATGGGACCGGCACGACCTGCTGATCCCCCTGCTCCGTCCTGGCCCACTCCCCATCCCTCGGATACTCATTCGCCACGTAGTGGAACACATTGATGAGAAACGCAGTCGGCTGGTTGACGATGGCGTCGCAGAAGGTCCTGATGAATATGGATCCCTTGTCCGGGTCGCGGAGGGCGTACGTACCCTCGACAGTCGCAGATATGACGGCAAAGTCGGCCACGTTCGGGACAAAGTTGGAACGGACGCTGGGATAGTTGTCCACTTCGGCCGCTCGGAATGCGTTCGTCTCACTGCCCCTAAAATATTGCATATGAATGCATCGATCTGTTGAGGCTGCTTTCATCCTTTTCTTGCTCTTAATGCAGTTATACATTAACAACATGGTTCAGTCACTACATTGATACTATGTATCACAATAGTACTGTAATATCACCTGCAAGCCTGTACTATGACTATCCTGGGTTTTCCGTCCATGCCTTTGCACTGCTTGGTCGTGAAGGGCGTGAGCAGATTGCTGATACGATATTGCTCATCCGCGTCTGTCGGCACCGGGGTTCGCGGTGGCATATTCGGATTCCGGTCTGTTTCCAGCAGAGGATCTGCCGAGTCTTGGAAGAATCGTCCGGCGTCGGTCTCAGCTGCACGAGGGATCCGGATGTAATCAATGCCACGGACGGACGTCCCATGAGCCATGACAATGAGGACCAGGTAGTCATATTTCTCCTCGTTTAAAAGGGATTGCACTTCTTTGATACTCTTCTGTAAAACGCCATTTAGTTTATTATATAGATTTACAACTTGGCTTACGTTCAGTTTTCCCTTCGGCATGTTTTTGAAAACCTTTCGGTCACTGTCGAGTACTCCCAATGAATCCATCATGTTAGTGATATGTTTTTCGTCTAATTCGCATCCTAGGCGCCCTTCTGTATAAGCCACTTGCACGAATAAGCCTCTTTTAGACGGGTATTCGTCCCCTTCAATGCCTTTACAAAAGAAATAAACGGAGCTAAAATTTCATTATGTTGACATAGTCAATAACGTAATTAATGGATGTTCATAGACTAATCAAGTACATGGCGTGCCCTGAACTGAGTTAATAAGTTCATACTGCAGTATGTTGAATGGGTATCATGATTTATCTCACCCTTTAGAAGACTATTTAATCCATTCCTCCTGTTTCGTTCTTTTTGAGAAGCGTTGCACTCATCAGGGACGTTTGACTTTCGTCGCAGTGGAATATTTGCATCGCTGAATATTTTAGTTACGTAAGAATTTGACTTAATAGTAAGTAAAATATATAATATTAATGAAAGGCGATATTTGTTGTATTTTAAAGAGGCGTGAAATTGTATGTACAATAATAATCGTTCAATCCAAGAATTTTTCTCTAGTTTATGCACGTCTTTGGTGTTCTAAATCCTCTAAATGTAAATTGAATTCCTAAGAAACAATATCCCCATTGCTTTTTTTTCTATATATATTGATTAAAGTTTCATTTTACCTATTATAGTAGTGCTTGCTGCAGTCGATTCCCATAGTGACTGGCAGCCACATTAGTAGTTTCTCACAGTAGTGAATGATTTTTGATAAGAGACACGTAATGAAATATAGCTTCCCTATCCTTACCCCTCATTCTGTCGTACGATGATGATACCTTTGTGAGACCGCTTTAATGTGTGATTTAGCAAATTTGTTTACGCAAACATTCACAATTGCATCTTTCTTGACCGGGTTAATAAGGTTTGAAACTGTTTGAAAAAGACGATGAGGATATATATTCATAAAACAAGGAAAATGGCCTGACGTACTAAATTATTATTCTCATACTTTTACGTTTGTATTTCAAGATCCTTTGTTTATTTCTAATAGCCCACAAAGGTCAAACAAACAAAAAAAAATACGTTCTACACAGCATGCGAAATCTCTATTGATTTGTATACAAAGACACGCGGCATTTACCTCTAATGTACTGACCAAAGAAATGTACATATATTTAAAAAGAATACGTGCGGTAACAATTTTCAATATAGATCATGCTAAGATGCTAGGTATGATCCCAGATACCCTCAAAGCTCATATTTTACTGCAGCTCTTATTTTTGGCCAAGCTGGGATGGCTGCAGCTTCTTGGGTTTTGAATGTTACCTACAAAATGGACCATTTTTGCCTTAAAAGATAACCATATTAAATCAGAATATCACACGCACTCGACAATATATTTTCTTTAATATTTCTTCTCCCAATTAACAACATTCCCAAGCTCCTCTCCCTCCTCAAACCTCCTCAAATTCTTCCTCACACACTCAGCAATATCCTCCGGCCTGGACACGGCCGCCACATGAGGCGTCACCACCACTTTCGGGTGCGCCCAGAATGGATGCCCCGGTGGCAGGGGCTCCTCGTTGAACACGTCCAAGATGCCAAGGAGAGCCAGTTGTTGGAGAGGGCGGTCAGGAGGTCGGAGTCGGAGATGATGTTGCCACGGCCAATATTGATGAGAGTCGGACGATTGTCTGGAATTAAAACCACATTAGAAATAGAAATATTCTAAAATCTTAACCAATGGAAATAATTTATCTCATTATTCATTAATATCTAATCACTGTTAATATACTAGAACCCAGATTATATGAGAACACAGGTTTGTTCACAGGGCGCAGCCAGTGGCTCTGCCTGAGAGGAAAATAAGCGAAAAATAAGCGAAAAAAGGAAGAACAACTAAAGCTCTAGATATGAAAAGCTTGGAGAATCGGCCGATGTTCATTCAGTTAGCCTTGATGATCCCTTTAATTTTCATCTACACAACTATACCTCTTGCTGGCATAAATGTTTAGATCATATTCAGCTATATCTGCCTAAGTACCTCACAAGGCTACCAAGCAAAGCAGCAACACTCACAACTAGTTGGTGTCCGGTTGTCCGTCTAGCTTTACTTAAAGAGCTTTAGGGCATATGATTTCGCGTAACATTAAATAAGCGAAGCGCGGGAAAAGAAGAAAAATTCAAATTTGATCCCTGTGAACTAACCTGGTATACAAAGCCTTGGGTTTAACCAAGTACTTCTCTATGTATTATAGAGAACTACTTTGTTTAACATATAGTAAAGCAATACACAGACGACATAGCCCAAAATTGCTGGCTAACGCTGGCCATCAATATCTCTTCACCTAAGCAGTGGGAACTGAGAGCTGAGAAACCAATAATTGGCCAATGTCTAGCGGTGGCTCATTGATTTCTGTATGTCGTGTACTTGGTCCTAAGTCCCAATATAAGATGTTTCTTTGTGCAAAACCCAAAGTTCGGGTTAGGATACCCGGGTAATAGAAAGTCTCTAGTCATGCAGGGGGCAATGCTCCTTGCTCAAGAACAGGAAATGTGCTTAGGTAGTTTAGGATGTTTATTTTAAGTGTAATATACTGCACAGCCACCCATTGTGTCTCTTTTCCTTATCAGTTAATAACAAGATGACAGACAAATGGTTATTACTATTCATAGATACTTATATTCCTTGGATCAGAATCACGTGTCAACTCACTTCGATCAGCAAAGATCTCCACGATCTCCTCCTTCATGTCTCTATTCTTCATTATGGCCAGATGGGCGCTCCTCTCATTACACCAGTACTCAGCACTGGATTGCTTTTTTTCATCATCATGCTCAAGGAAGTAGTGTCGATCTCCTTTTTCAAAGAAATCCTCAGCGGGACAGACAAAATCCGGGATTGGAGCATTGGCGCAGAAGACACAGTTATAGTGGCACCATAATATTATTAATAAGACTAATTGCATGTGCTTCATTTTGGTATATGACAAATATTTTCCAAATGATTGCATGCAAAAAGATTTGTATGCGAACAATATCAACCACAGAGCTATATTTACAGAAAGGCCCTATTTGCATGAATAATTAAAAAAAAGGTTGCTCTCAGGGGAGTGTAATCAGTGACCTGCTACTTGGCAACGTTGAGTAGTAATGTAGTAGCTGTTCACTCTGAGTGTAATATGTGTAACATTAGATTTCGTGTAAAGAGGCAATTATAGAAACGTACCGGGTGTACCAGCGAAAACGCGACAACTTTTCTTTTGCATTTTTTACGTACTTTTAGTAGCCTAAATTATCAAAACTGGGTATCAAAATGTGGCTCCGATTCTCCTTATATAGGGCAAAATAGGATAAGTTTCATTTTCTATTCCAGAGTGCATACATCAACCATTCTGTCAGGGCTGCCATTTTGTGCTCGCGCGGTTTATGTAGTAAATCCTAGAGAGATTCTGGTCAAAAACGCCTGGGTCAGGAATGAACACAGTGCTCCTAAGACCATGTACTTAGGTTTTATACCTTAAATATACGTTTCTGTGGGAGGTAAAGGTCCAAATTATTGTCATGAAAATTTTTGACTAATTATTTTAAGGGCAACCTATATTTTGGAGCATGTTTATAGTCCGCGTGGACCCCCTAACATAGCCTTCTGTAATTCCCCCCGGAAAGAAATCCACTGTGGCAAAAACTTAAAATCAAATATGTCGCAATTAGAGCTTTGTCCGGGCTTTAATTTGGTGCTAAGTTTGTCCACCTATCTTTAGAAATGTCAGAGATATGCTCATTACAATGCTTGTCGCGTCTTCGCTGGTACACCCGGTACATTTTGTTATCAATATGTCGAATATGAGAATATACTGGTTTATAGTTTATATTATTACATATAATTGCGGTTATGCTGCTGCGAATGTACTAATGGTTTGTTGATAAATTATTTGTGTGTCTCTTTGCGCTATTAATATTTGAAAACCTAAATTTGCAAAAAAAATATACAGTATCTGTTGTCTGAGCTTTGTTGTGAACTGTAGGACATAGAAATTCGTTTCGTATGTACGAAGAACATTTGATTATAATTTGCCATATTTTAATAATTGTAGAGAGTTATAGTTTGGCAAAGTAACAAGTCAATTTTGTTCATAATTATATAAACACCTAGCCAATACGAATGCATTGTACGGCCCATTATGTTCCACATTGCATGTTGTTTGGTCAAGTATTGCATGAGAACGTGAATGCATGAGCAAAAGTTATCATCGGACCTGAGTGCCATAAAATAGGGCCCATTTTCTTCCTTTTAACATGTTGCGGTCAGACAACATCGATTGGTGCGGTCACTGCGGTCACATAAAGCCATTATATAGGCCTATATTTAAAACATGAGGTTCGGACACTTACAAAAGAACAATTAAATCCAACATTTAATTCCAGGGTGTTGCGGCAAATTAGTCAGCAGCAAGATGTTTCTAACAAATCCTTTTTTACAGGTACGCCATATTAATTACCAGCATACATATTGAGCCAATGTCATAATGAGCATAATGTCCAGTAGCTAAACCTAGAGAGGCAGGACGCTGAACACTGGCCCTCCACCGGTTCTTTTTTTTTGTCTCCTATGACATTGGCCCATTTAGAAAACATGGACCAGGGTGGGCTAATTTTGGTTTTTGACAGGAGATTTATTTTCTCCCGTGACCCGTCACCAATGGGTTTTACTCATAGAACTAATACTAAAGGGCCTTTAGTATTAGTTCTATGGTTTTACTACTACATACTCGAGTAAGTAGTAGTAAAACTCATTGCCCGTCACTCAAATTACTATGTCACAGATAGACTCAAAAAGGGATAATAAATACTCACTGATAATGGAGAAGATCTCGAGCAAACCTGTATCGACAGAATATCGACTGTAATACAAGGCAGAAATTCATAGGCGCCATTTTGAACTGGCAACGTCCTCTAGTGGTTGCTTCATGAACCCATCCCATGAAAATGCCGACGACAAAGATGACGGCGCCGAGCCCTCTTAAAGGACATGCCCGAAAATGACGACAAGGGAGAGGACGGCGCCGTCGGCCCATGAAAATGAGGAGCTCAGGAGGAGAAAAGATGACGGGGATTGACGGCGCCGTCAATCAAACTTCTGAGGAGGAATTCTGAATCCAGCTTACTTTATTAAGTACATATTTTATTCCAAGCAAATATGGCTCAGAAACCCATCTCAGAGTAGTTTTCCTTTCTGCTGGAAAAGAGGAGATAAACTCAGGAATTTGATATGTTCCTGAGTTGGTTGAGTGCTGAGCTGATAGCCGGGCATTTTCATGGAATGACGGCGCCGTCATCTATCTCTTGTCGTCGGCATTTTCATGGGACGGGTTCATGACGCAACCGCTAGATGCCTCCACGGCCCAAAACAGAGGCAAAATGGCGCCTATGAGCTTCTCGCCTTCGGCTTCTCTCCTTCAATCTTTGCCGAGCAGCCCAAGCTCGCGATGTTTTTTTCTTCTTCTCCGTGTTTGTCTGCAATGAGGCTGAGCTGTATATGTAGGGGGACGGGACTCACGGGAGAGGAGAGGAGACGGAGGAAGGAGAAGGAAGGGCTGGAAGGCGATGTCGGGGCAGCTGAGTGCTGAGTGAGGAGGATCTCAGCCAACTGAGACAAGCAGGCCGAGCCAGGAGAGACAGAATATTGAGCGAGCGCAGCGCAGGGCGAAGAAACGAAGTGAACTCTCTCGGCGGAGTCCGCTAACTTTTCGGCGCTGAGCTAGCTGAGCTCGAGTCTCAGCATGCTAGCACGCATCAACACTGAGTACATAGCAATTGCTATGTACTCAGTGGCATCAACATCAACAGGAAGGGTTGACGGAGTCGTTGACGTTTCTTAGTGGCGGGAATCACGGCAGATCACTAACTTTGGTTGAAGATGCCGTTATTAAAGGCGAAGGATAGTAAGGCCCCTAGGTAGGACTTAAATCGGGCACTATGACCTAATATGTAATTATCAATAGATTCAGAAAAAGTAGGATTTATAATCGCTACTCTGTGACTTTGTGGCCGTCATTTTGCCCCCCGGCCACCCTTTCTCCGGTCCGTCCGGTCGACGAGAATTCTCAGACTTAATTCTTGTTGGACTCGGCTGCTGTGTCTGGTTGAGGAAACGTTGTCGCCGTGGACGACGTGTGGACGGTGTTGAGGTTGTTGGAGCGGTGGCCAGTGTTGCCAGTGGATTCCTCGTAACTCGTGTTTCTAACGTACATCCCGAACGGGGTTTTCTTCCGTCATGGGCAAGGACGACCAAGACAAGGGTCCGCCCAGCCCGGACAGGAAGAGGTCGAGGCGGTCGAGGAGCAGGGAGAGGAACGGCGACCAGCCTGGACAGAGGGCAGACGCCAGGGACAACAGGGACACCAGGGAGAGGAAGGATCACAGAGACAGAGACCGGAAGGACAGGGACAGAAGAAGAGACGATGGGAAGGAGTCCAGGAGGGACAGGTTCAGGGAGAGAGACAGAGACCGAGACCGGGGAAGAGAGGCCGCCAAGGAAAGTGCTCCTCCCAATGAGGAGGATGAAGAGCAGGCAGCCCCCAAGAAAAAGGTGGAGCCCCTCTCTCTGGAAGAGCTGCTTGCCAAGAAGAAGGCCGAGGAGGAGGAGAAGGCCAAGCCAAAGTTCCTCACGAAGCAGCAGCGGGCTGAGGAGGCGCTTCGGAAGCGTCAGGAGCAGGTGGCCGAGATGAGGAAGGCGCAGGAGGAGGAACGGAAGAAGAGAGACGAGTTCGACCGGGAGGGAAGGATCCAGCTGAGGGAGGCGGAGAGGGACAGCAGGAGGGGAGTCGACCCCAGGCAGAGGGACAGGTGGAGGGAGAGGGAGCGGGAACGAGAGAGGGACAGGGACGGCAGGGGGAACAGGGAGGACCGACACCTCAAGGAGCTGAGCGAGAAGGAGAAGGAGGCCGTCAAGGACAGATACCTCGGTGGGGTCAAGAGGAAGAAGCGCATCAGGAAGATCAACGACAGAAAGTTTGTCTTTGACTGGGACGCAGGGGAGGACACCAGCCACGACTACAATCCAATATACCAGGATAAGCATCAGGTAAAGACAGGACAGTCCAAAAGGCAGCAGCAGTTTCTCATTGTTTGTTTCAGATTCAATTCTTCGGCCGTGGGGCAATTGGAGGAATCGATATCAAGGCTCAGAAGAAGACGCAAGGTCAGTTCTACGGCGAGCTTCTGGAGCAGCGGCGCACCGACACCGAGAAGGACATGGAAAAGGAGAGGCTGAAGAGGCTGCATAAGCGCGAGGAGAAGCAAAAGTGGGACGACCGCCACTGGACCGAAAAGGAGGTTGAGAAGATGCAGGAGCGTGATTGGCGCATCTTCCGAGAGGACTACAACATCTCCATCAAGGGTGGCAACATCCCTCACCCGATCCGGCACTGGAAGGAGGCTGGATTCACCAAGGAGATCATGGAAATTATCGACTCCGTGGGGTACACGGAGCCATCGCCCATTCAGAGACAGGCCATCCCCATTGGGCTACAGAACAGAGACGTCATCGGCGTCGCTGAAACCGGTTCTGGAAAGACTGCCGCCTTCCTGCTACCATTGCTCGTGTGGATTCAGAGCCTGCCCAAGAGCACCATCATCGAGGACCAGGATCAGGGTCCGTACGCCATCATCATGGCTCCGACTCGTGAGCTGGCACAACAGATTGAGGAGGAGTCGAACAAGTTCGGAAAACCGCTCGGGATCCGTACCGTGGCTGTGATTGGAGGTCTGTCTCGTGAAGAGCAGGGTTTCAACCTGCGCATGGGCTGCGAGATTGTCATTGCCACCCCTGGGCGTCTCATCGACGTGCTGGAGAACCGCTACCTCGTTCTGTCCCGTTGTACTTACATCGTGTTGGACGAGGCCGATCGAATGATTGACATGGGATTCGAGCCTGACGTGCAGAAGATTCTCGACCACATGCCCGTGACCAACGCAAAGCCAGATTCCGAAATTGCAGAGGATTCCACTGCTCTGACGGAGAATTTCAAGTTGAAGAACAAGTACCGGCAGACGGTGATGTTCACAGCGACCATGCCTCCGGCAGTGGAGCGTCTGGCGCGGACTTATCTCCGCCGCCCGGCCGTCGTGTACATCGGCAGCGCAGGCAAGCCAACCGAGCGCGTGGAACAGGTCGTCTACCTCATGAAGGAGAACGACAAACGCAACAAGCTGATCAAGATCCTGAACGAGGGCATCGAGCCGCCAATCATCATCTTCGTGAACCAGAAGAAGGGCGCGGACGTGCTGGCCCGCGGCCTGGAGAAGATGGGCTTCAACGCAGCCACGCTCCACGGAGGAAAGGGTCAGGAGCAGCGAGAGCACGCCCTGTCCGGGCTCAAGGCCGGAGACAAGGACATCCTCGTGGCGACGGACGTGGCCGGTCGCGGTATCGACGTCAAGGACGTGTCCATCGTTATCAACTACGACATGGCGAAGAGCATCGACGCGTACACGCATCGTATCGGTCGGACGGGTCGTGCTGGCAAGTCTGGCAAGGCGATCACGTTTGTGACGCAGGAGAACTCGGAGCTGTTCTACGATCTGAAGCAGATGCTGGTGAGCAGTCCGGTGTCGCACTGTCCGCCGGATATCGCCAACCACCCCGATGCGCAGCAAAAGCCTGGCGGTGTCCAACAGAAGAAGAGAAAGGATGAGAAAATATTCGTCTAAAATCGTTTACTTTTAATTTATGAAATTACCGAACAAACTGTTCAATAATTTTACCTGTTGGTGTATGATTTAATAAACTGATGAACAACCCTACACTAGAGTCTGTTGTACCCTTCGCAGGGGGTACAGCACCTACCCTACACTAAGGACAAAGGATATCTGTTGAAGATGACCCTAAACATCAATTTTATGAACATTAAAATACTCGATGCATTCGTTTACACATAACTAACACGCACTCACGTTGGCATACTGCGAAATTAAATCGTAAGTGTAGTTTACTAAAAAATATCGCGTGCACTCGATCATGGTCTTTAAAATAGCTTTGATTCTTAACGGGATTAGTTTTTAAATATTTAAATTATGCCAAACTTTAACTACTATCATATGATCAAATTCACCCTTACTCCTCCTTCCGCCTGGTACTGAAATCGATCCTTGAATACACCTCCTCCAAATCATTTGATTACCTTTAGTATCCATTCAGCATTTGCTCAAGCATGTTGCGCCCTCCACTGATAGCCTTGTTTAGTAAGACTAATTTTCATTTGTTTTAACATTTAATATTTATCCGCTCTAGTAGTCTTTTCAATATGGAGCTCGGCAACTCAAGGCGAGAGCGTGTCCGAGTACACTGACCGCATCATCTCCAAGGTGCTGAGCACGTACAAGAAGGACGTCCACCCGGAGAC
Source organism: Tisbe holothuriae (assembly GCA_900659605.1). Taxonomy (NCBI): domain Eukaryota; kingdom Metazoa; phylum Arthropoda; class Copepoda; order Harpacticoida; family Tisbidae; genus Tisbe; species Tisbe holothuriae. Next base: position 7,133 of record LR137228.1, on the reverse strand, counting down.
CAACGACAATGGCGCCGTCGAAGTCAGGGTCACCATCATCCCACTACATCTGGATGTGGTCAGAATTAATAGATTACATATTTCGGTTAATTGGTTAAAATTTGTGTTCAGGATGAGGAGGCCAAAATCTTGCATTCTCACGTGTGGATGGTTTTGGTGAGTGGCATTTTAAAATGTCTTTGCTCATCGTTTATTTCGTTGAATGTGTTTAGTCATGGGCTGACCCCCGGCTCAAGTGGACCCCGTCCCAATATGGCAACGTAACCAACACGCACATCGCCCCCGAAAAGCTTTGGAAGCCTGACATTCGCTCCTTCAACAGCATCCAGCACGAGGACTACGAGGAGACGGACGTGATCGTGTACTCGGTGGGCAAGGTCTTCTGGATCCCGCCCGTCACCTTCCACTCGTCGTGTGATTTTGACTTCACGTACTGGCCGTGGGACGTACAGCGCTGCAGGATTGTCATCGGGTCGTGGACAAAGACGGGGAATGAGCTCGATGTGCTCAATGGAGACGGGAGAAACGTAAATTATAATAAACGTCAACTCATTATAGTTTTAAATATGTGTAATTACAGGTGACATCTGTGGACATGGTCAACTACAGCCCAACCATATGGGACGTGAAATCCGCCAAGTCGTACCGCGATAAGAAGTTCTACGACAACAACATGCACATCTCATGGCCGGATGTCACCGTCAAGTTTGTCATGAAGAGGCTCTCGTTCGTCGACCGAAAGTTGGCAGTGTTGCCGCTCATTGGTAATAAGGTTTAACAATTAAACTAACAAATTGTTTAAATGCAACCCTAGTTGTGAGCTGCTTGACCCTCGCCACATTCTGGACGTTCCCACTCTCACGATCCAGGATAACTTTGGGAGTGACCAATCTGCTCATTCTCATCCTCATGATGATCTATCTCAGATCAAGGCTGCCAATGTCTGGAACGCAACTGCCCATGATTGGTATGCAAACATCTGGGATATTTTTTAACTCCATTTATAACAAACCCTATTTCAGTCTCTTTCGCCGGCTCCTTGACGGTACTCGTGACGATCCAGCTCCTGACAGCCTTATCCGTGGCAAACCTTGTCTCCAGAAAGGATGAGCCTCCGAGCTATCTCATCATTCCATTTGAGGGAGTTCTAGCCAAGGTCATGTGTCTCTCAGACGTGCCACTAGTCGGTCAAGTAAGACAGTATACCCGTTGAAATGTACCCAAAGTACCCAGAGTATCTTTCAGATCCCCTCAACTCGAAGCTACACCATCGACATGGAAGCTCGTCGGATCACATCAAGCAAGGCTGAGGGAGTTGACACAACCGGGGCAGCAGCAGCAGGGACGGCTCAGCCCAATGCCATGGCCACGGTGAGGCAGACCGAGTTCTCCGGCTGGAATCTGTTCGCTCAGGCGGTCGATCGGATTCAGTTCATCCTCTATCTATTCATCATCCTCATCTTCATGGCAACGTACACTGGTGGGGCTGCTATGCAGGATGAGAGTTGAGACGGCTCCTAGGAGTGTTTTTTTTGTAAATATACTTTATATCAATGTCGTGGACTATGTCAGAATAACAATCTTGAAATAAATATAGAAAAAGTTGCAAGAGTGGAATTAGAAAACCAGTTTTTGACAAAGGAACAAAAAAGGCAATCCATGCGTCTTCATCGAATGTACGCATTTTGAACAAAAGACGGAGGAGAATACGAAGCTCGTTCACTCTCAACTTTTAAGTCGCGCACTGACGCATGAACTGCGTACGGAAAATGCGGCGTCCAGGAATGCAGTCGGGCCAACAACAACATCAACAACAACACAGCGTCTGACGCAAGGCAACATGCGATGAAGAAGAAAGGAGAGCTCGCGATTGCCATCTGGAAAGGCTGTCTCTCACGAACTATTATATGGCTAAACGAGGGTATAAAAGCTCCAAAGAGCCAGCATGATCAGTTTAGTTACCCAGATTATTCCACACCATCTAGCAGCAGCAGCACCCACATCAAAAGAGGGTCTGAGGGCTAGAATTGGTGTTACCAGATACCTCTCACTGAAGCATAAATCGAAAGATATTCGATATCGTTCTTGATAAGGAATTCTGTTTGCGGAGCTAATAAAATACCGCAAAAATGAACAAAATCACGGTGAGTGAAATCGGCGGCAAAATAGATCGCGGTAATTGGAGATCGAGGAGCATTTACGGATGCTTCATCAATAAATGTATAGGACGATTTAGATCAATATTATTGCGAATTTCAGATTTCTGTACTTACCCTCTGCCTGATTGGCTCTTCCTTTGCCCTGCCCGTGGCTCAGGAAGCCAAGAATGAGGAGGCAGAACCTAAGACTGTTACCACACCACTCGTGGTAGACAACGATGCCATGCGCCGCATGTACTACGAGCGCTACCTCATGCAGAGAGACGACAGTCTGCAGCACAGCGCCAACACTGGCGGGAAGTTCAACGTTGGCCTGGACTACAAGATCAAGTCAAAGAGGCAAACGGTAAACTCTGCCGGGTATCAAGAGGAGCCTTACAAAGTGGAGCAGCCGAATGTTAATGAGGCAAGGGAAGAGGCTCCGTTGATCGATCATAGCGACTTGGGAGCTCTGCTCAAGAGTCTCAATCTCAAGTCTACTCCCGTAAGTGAAGGTGCTGGCTACACTCGTAAGAGGAGAGCGACAATGGAGAAGGAGCTGCAGGCACCAAAGGCCAGACAAGATGATGGACTTGTTCCTGCGCAACCAGACCCGGAAGAAGACTACGGTTCATATCTGGAGTCTCTTAATCTCCCCAAGGCTACCGTTGCTGAGGGAGCCGGTTATACTCTCAGGAAGAGATCGCCTATGGGAAATGAGCAGGTCAACCAGGAATACCGCAATGTCCAGCCTTCTCCTGGTGTCTATGCTGAGGCTATTTCATCCGAACCTCAGACAGATAACGAAGAGGCTCCATTGATTGATCATAGTGGCTATGGATCTCTCCTTAAGTCTCTGAACCTGCCCAAGATTGCAGTCTCTGAGGGAGCTGGCTATACCCGCAGGAGGAGATCAGCTATGGGAATTGAGCAGGTCAACCAGGAATACCACAATGTTCAGCCTGAGATTGTCCCTAATGAGCCTCAGGCGGTCAAAGAAGAAGCTCCACTGATTGATCATAGTGGTTATGGATCTCTTCTCAAGTCTCTGAACCTGCCCAAGATAGCTGTCTCTGAAGGCGCCGGTTACACTCGTCGTAGGAGGTCTCCCATGGAGAAGGACCAGGATCAAGATGCGGAGACGGAGGCTCCGAAGAGAGTCTACAACGCGGACAAGGAGAAGATGGAACACGACATGGCCATGTACTACATGCTGCAAGGTTGATTTGTAGATTATTTATAAATGGGTATTATTTATACGCCTAATAATTATGTAAGCCATTTATTAAATATATATCTGACGTTAATGGTCTTTTTGCTATTTTTTTATCTGTTACTACTTCAATGCGATGTAAATCTGTAGACTGATATCGATCTCACGGACTTAATATCATAGAAAGTAATAACTATATTTTACTATTGTCTAGTCTATGCTTGGGACACATTTTCTTCGATCAACATTCAAGAGTATTTACTGTGAATAAAACTTTAAGAAATATTTTCTGAACTGTACAAGTGCTAGTGGACTGAGCGTGATAATGTCGCCCTAAAAAGTAAAAGCATTACTAGTTACATTAAACAGGAGTTTAAAAAATTTATGCAAAAATGGACTTGACTGCATGCAATATTATTTTGTATATTTCATTCCAATTTGTAAAGAGGTCTATTAGTAGCAGTGCAATAACATTTACAACATTATATTATCTTTGATTGTTATATCTACAAGGTGTTGTGGAATTCAGGGTATTCTGTAAGATATGGAACCTGAGATTAACTTAATATTTACATCATTGTCAATAACTCACCACATGTTCATAGTTTTTTTTATCATTCCCAACCAGGCCCAGCCAAAAGACACAATTGGTGTATGAGCTACATGATTTAACTTCCTCTCTTCTTTAAGTCTAGATTGCTCAAGCTTGGCTTGGCAACTGAATGGAAGTCTCCGCAACGCAACCAATCAGAACTATGCGGCTATGTAGATATGCAGAAAAAAAGAAATTACATGGCCTGCACGCTATCAATTCTCACGTCAGGCATTCTTTGTGCGAAAGTATTTTCTTCTCGAGTATAGTCAATCGGCGAAGAAGTAAAAATATTTTACGTCTTTCCCAATGCAATACAAGATAAAATAATAAAATATATAAAAATGCAATCAATACACCACCTGCCAATGGCAAATATTGTTCTTGGAAGAAGGATGTTTAGTTCATTGGGGGAAAAAATCAAAAAGTAGAAACAATAATTGTCTAATATTAGTGCTTACTGAATATATATCCTGCATGTATAGCAGAAAGAACTCGTAGTATCAAATCCAAGTTAAAACACCGACTTTTGAAGCAATAATGCCGTATCTTGAGCCGTCCTTGGTACAACACAAGGCAATTCCAAGAGGACATGCATTTTTAACTTTACCACTCTAGGACTTGACTGAATGTGGCAGCTTTTTGAAGAATGATTCAAACCCCAGCCCCCCTTACATGCAAGTTTCGCATTGAGTGTGTTACTTTCAAAAAACTACACTCTGGTGGTCATTTTTGTCCCAACTGACAGTGATTAAGGTCGAGGCAGCTGCCCATCTGCCAAAGCCCTTACTGCCCGGGCTAAATAGGGCCGCCAATATGATACAAAAGCTCTTTTAGACAAAAGGACAAGATTTTGTAAAGGCACGGTGCAGCATTTTTTAAATATGCATCTTACTAGCGTAAATTAATGCAAATACTCTTACTTAAGCTGCATTGAGGAGGCTATTTAAAGATTTTTCTTTAAAAATTACAAACAAAATGAACAAATAAAAATATGAGTCAACCCTACCTGCTGACAAAGACAGGAGAGAGCTCGGTTTTTGAGCCACATTTTCCAATACAAGCTTGAAAAAAGTTATTTTAATTGTCATTTGTTTGGAATCAGAAACCGTCCTCAGAAATTGCTGTCTCCTAAGATAAAATAGTTCGTATTTAATTGGCAGATTACTGCAAATTAAAGCCAATTTAGTGCGCTCTTTCTTAAGCAAATTTGGAAAACCGGGTATGTCCTTTCTTGTAGTAGCAAAGCACTGTTCATATAACCCATAGTTCCTCTTATAATCCTTCCTTTATGTCACTACACAAGAGTACACAGAAAGGACGGGTCTCACTGTCAGTTATGTAAAAAGAAAACACGAGGGGGCGCCAGGGGTTACAACGACGGTTTAGGTCCCACTGTCAATGAACAGCTCAGCAATAAGACTGCAGTCGAGTCATAACTCATATGCCACATTAATACATATGCATAAAATTCTTGTAAGATAATGGATGCATATTCAAAATGTTTTTTTAATGTGGAACAAAACTACAGCTACATACACATCACTTTTGAATAAAAAATAGCAATTCAAATGACAATTTTGATAAAATGTTTGCTTTGGGGATGTACAATTCTACATCATCAAACTTGTAACTCTTCCACCCTTAAAATTAATGGTATTATGGTATCAATAGATTGTTGGTGATATATCTTAGAGCTGATATATAGCTGTTTAGTTTCCAACAGTATTTATGAATTTTATATGGATTTGTATGAAGTCTTTATAAATAACTTTTTGTCACATGTCTTAGGCTAAGCTAAAAATCGGAGATCAATACAGTACCATATTTAGGTACTGTATTGATCTCTGCTGAAACAAGCATTTTTATTTATTTTGTGATTCGGAGTTTTGTTTTCATTGTTACTCAATATTATTTCATTTATTTGGTATCTGAGGGCTTATACTACACATGTTTGTAATGCATAAAATATGGTATACCTGTACAGCAAGTGTCTTAGAGCATAGAAAATGCGTATAGTCAGGTATTGAAACTAAGATTTTACAAGTAACCAGTTACTGTAACTAGTTACTCATTTTCCAAAAATTGGAGTAACTAGTTACTTTGGGCAAAATTGGCAAAGTACCTGTAACTTTTAAATTAGGAGTTACAGTTACTGTCTTGCCCACTTTAAGGAAAATACCCTTTAGTCCCGTAGGTTAACACATTAAATTTTTTGCATCATTACAACCTGTTGCACATACAATTACTGTCAACATCAGTGCTGCCCTTGGTCATCAGTACCTTCTTGTAACAAATCCCAGAACAGTTTTACTTAATAAATTAGTAACTATAACTTTGAAAGTAACTAATTACTTCATTTCATCTCAAAAGTTACTTTAAAGTAACTAGTTACTGAACATTTGGGAAGTAACTGTAACTTTTTTGTCGAAATGAGTAACTGTTTAAATGCCTGCGTATAGTAATTTAAATGGTAAACTGTAGGTAAAAAAATTACTTAGATAAAAAATAGTTACAAGCTGCATTTAGCACGATCTTTGGTTTAAACAATATTTACAGGCCGCTGGGAGTGATGCTTGTATTAAGATTCACTGTTTTTATTAAGTAAACATATTCATCATTCCTCTGCTTTGGCATGCATGATGTGTATCAGCACAGTGCACAGCCGTTAGAGATATGAAAATGCTTATGAAGTACAAAAATGATCCTTGTTGGCACATTTGACAATGTACAAAATTTCAGACAACTACTGTCATAACTTTCGATTTTGGCTGGGTGTGTATCACGATAGTTTGCCCTCCTGTAACTCCATAACGGTGCGTCAAACGGACTTCCTTATGTATTAAAATTATGATCCTTATGGGTACATTAGTCCCCCTGCCAGGTTTAAACCCAATCTGACAAAATTAGCCGGTTTTTCTTGTGTACAAGGTGCGTATCCAGGCTGCGGAAAGGGCACCCCACATCTCGGGGATTTCTCGACGGATTCTGGATATTTTTTCATATTCTGAATGCTTCTTGGTGCGTTTGGGGATTCTGAAAAATTGAGCTCATTCTGAGCTCCCTAGCCGATTTTGGTTAGGTGCGTATCGCGTATCGCTTAGTCCGTACCCGTAATAGAGGACTCGAAACATCTAACCTTTTGTCCAGCACTGTTAATGACTAGCAGGAGCATACTAACTAAATATCA